>JAKCPI010030865.1:0-10625 GCA_023213315.1 Euborellia annulipes
ACAGAAAGTTATAATATTTTTAATGACTTATTAAGAAATTATCGTAATTAATTTTTTTGTTATCAAGCAAATACAAAAAACAATCAGGCCCAATAATCTTTAATTTTTTTTAATTTAAAAATGAATTTATTGTTATTATTAATCACATATTAATTAAGAAATTTTTAAAATAAACTTAGATGATTTATTATCAACTGTCAAATTAGTTCAACATTCTTGCAATAGATGGCAGGCTAGTCTAACAGCCGATATAGTATTAGCCTATATCTGGCCTATATTTATATATTTTTATGGTTTTATAAAAGATACATAATATATAATACATTTATAAAGTATTTATTGTTAAAAGATCAATGAAAATCAACCAAATGCAATAAATATTATTAGCTACCATTCTGACATCTCTTGGCAAATTTTTGAATTACTTGATTTTTGGGGTACTTTTTATGACACACTACGTTATCTTATCGGAAAAAACATGCGTGTAACACCGTTCCTGTTCCGCCCAATGGGCTATTTTTTCTGTTTATCGTAATTTGATCTGAAGCATCATGAAGTTCAGTGACCTTTTTATGGTCTTAAATGGGAGAAAATTTGTTAAAATGGTGCTAAAAATTAAAAAATGATTTGTTAACGCGTTAAATACACTAAAATAAGAAAAATATCTCTTTTATTTTCTAGCAATTATTGTTTGAACTTTCCTGCAAGAATAAATTTAAATTTTTTATTTCAGTCTGACATTTTGCGTCAAAGTTTTTTCTAAAGTTGACTTTTGTCAGGGTTTATATAATTCTGTTCTAGTTTTTCGATAAGAACCGTTTTTTTTTTTTTTTTAAAGAAATAAAACATCTAAAGGTTTAGTGATATTTTGCTTGCCTTATACCCATTAACATATTTCTCAGGATTCTTCCAAGTATAATTAATATTACTACTCTAGTATTAATTATTAAGCCCTCACCCAGTTCTCTCTTTTTGTCTGCTCTGGGAACTCACCTGGTTTTCGAGCAATTCTTCGACGTTAAGAAAGATGGCAGCCAGCTGGTCAGGTGTCAAAAGACCAGCGACTAGCATGGGCCGATAGAACTCTTCGAGGATGACCTCCAGATCACGGCCGTACTTCTCTTCCGTCTCTACTATCTCGCCGATGATCTCTTTTCGCTCCGCTCGACGCTTCGAACATTTTCGACAGACTAATGGAGCAAAGACGACCCCACTAAAAAGAAAAAAAATTACAATTACACAATAGAATTGTTTATTGTTCAGGCTTATATGATTAGCGTATATTCTCCATGGGCGTAGCCAGAAGTTTTTGATGGGGAGGAATCAAGGAAATTTTTTTTCATACTACTTAATAACCATAATACTTTTCATACTCCCTCTAAATACGTCGCTTTGATTAAACATCGCAGGATCCCCATCCCTGGACTCGTTAGTTAAATAAATTTAAATAATTTCCTAAGGTAAGAAATAAAAAATTCTTAATTTCTGGATCATCTGATATTATTGTTTTTTTTTTTTATGTAATTTTTTTCTTTCTTCTTTCCTGTCATATTCTTTTTCTTTTCAAAGTCATTCTTTATTTTAATTTGTTAAACAAAGCAATTTTTTATGAATAAAATTATTCTAGAGTATTTATTGTTATATTAAAGAATTTTGTATAAAAAAAAAAAAATGAATTTTATTTCCCTCCTGAATCTCATCCTCATTTCACCTTAATAAAAAAAAAAAACTTCTTTGAAATTTAATTTTTAAATTATGTATATTAATTGTGTTCTCTCTCTCGGCGTTTCCCAGACTCGTTGATTCACTTTCACGTTAGAATTGAATTTCTTCTTCTCGTTATCGCCATCACCATCTTCGCTAGGATGGATGGTCACACCCGGAAGAGCTGACCATCAGGTCAATGGCAGACCGGTGATGGATGATGCATTGATGGATGCTGCCTGCGGTCATTGACAGTTCACGCGACACTGACAATTGCATACGACGTTTCGGTTGCGTGTGAACTAATCGTTATGACAAGATTGACAGATGATAGTTGTTAAAACGGGATTTTGATATTTAATAATTCAGACATATTTATAAATAAATAATAAACCGCATTTTTAATATATTCTCCCAGTGATATTTCCGTAACTGGAGCCTTCGAAGGTCATTTGTCGGATAATATTTCTTTATTTTTACTTTCTCTTACCTATGTATATATGTAATATATATATAGAGAGAAAGTATTGCGATCATGTCAAAATTCGATGTCGAGATTTTGATGGATCTTCACGTTTTGAGGTCCCCTGAATCCAAAAAAGTGGGTCCCGCAAATTGGTCTGTGTGTGTGTGTGTGTATGTATGTATGTGTGTGTGTCTGTCTGTGTGTGTGTGTGTGTGTATGTGTGTGTGGACAGATTTTTAGCATGAAGGAGTTGAGCTAGCGGATTGAAATTTTATATTTAACTTAGGTACCTTTGAAGAATCTCAAAATAAGCTTTTGAACAAAATCGGCCAAAAAGTACTAGTACTTTACTGATGTACTTTTTCAGTTTTTTTCGATTTTCTCAAAATTCCCTCCAAGGATTTTTTTTTAAATTCATAAATGAACTATTTTTTAGATGCTCTTTAAAATGTATATTCTCATTTTGCCGTTGAAATCTTCTGAAGACCACTTTACTCTTGTTCTTCATAGGAAAGTAGAAATGGTTGCCATGGTAACGGAATTTAAATCTTTTTCTTTTTATTAGATTAAAAATCAATTATTATTTAAATTCCGATTTTTTCAAAATTTTATTTAAAATTTATTTGTGTCTTTAATTGTTTCAAAGAAAACATATATGTCTCTCTCTCACTTGCAAACATTATCGTCTCTCTCTACTCTTTTTAAATTCCCTTTCCACCTTACCTTCGCATTTGGCCAATGTTAATTTCCTATAGGGATTTGTATGTTAATTTCGATTCAAAAGGGGGTCCCCTTTAGAACTTTTTAGGCATTTAAAATTTTTTTTTCCAATTCTTATGAAATATTGTATTTATTTACGATTCTATATTGTGTATAAAATGTCCAAATATGAGATTAAAATTTTGAAAAATAACCATAGTTTATTTGAAGCAGTCAACATTTAAAATGCAAGTTTGAAACTAAGGTGCTATGGGAAACTAAATATATCTCGACACAAAAAATCTGGTGTGACCAGCACGGTGCACAACTTTCTCTTACCGAAGGGTAAGAGAAAGTTGTGTGCTGTGCGCCAGTCACACCAGATTTTTTTTATTTTTTTTTGTTTTTTTTTCTTTATAATATTAAAACAATCTTTTTTTTACTTTCTCATACCCTATATATGAAATATATAGAGAGAGAAAGTATTGCGATCATGTCAAAAATTCGATGTCGAGATTTTGATGGATATACATGTTTTGAGGTCCCCTTAGTCCAAATAATTGGGTCCCGCAAATTGGTCTGTGTGTGTGTATGTATGTATGTATGTGTGTGTGTCTGTATGTGTGGACAGATTTTTAGCATGAAGGAGTTGAGCTACCGGGTTGAAATTTTATATTTAACTTAAGTACCTTTGAAGAATCTCAAAATAAGCTTTTGAACAAAATCGGCCAAAAAGTACTAGTACTTTACTGATGTACTTTTTCAGTTTTTTTCGATTTTCTCAAAATTCCCTCCAAGGATTTTTTTTAAAATTCATAAATGAACTATTTTTTAGATGCTCTTTAAAATGTATATTCTCATTTTGCCGTTGAAATCTTCTGAAGACCACTTTACTCTTGTTCTTCATAGGAAAGATAGAACTGGTTGCCATGGTAACGGAATTTAAATCTTTTTCTTTTTATTAGATTAAAAATCAATTATTATTTAAATTCCCATTTATTTTTATTTTATTTGTGTCTTTAATTGCTTAGGAGAAAACATATATCTCTCTCTCTCTCACTTGCAAACATTATCGCCTGTCTCTCCGCCTTCTCTCATAGGCCTAATGTTAATTTCCTATAGGAATTTGTATGTTAATTTCGATTCAAAAGGGGGTCCCCTTTGGAACTTTTTAGGCATTTAAAATTTTTTTTTCCAATTCTTATGAAATTTTGTATTTATTTACGATTCTATATTGTGTATAAAATGTCCAAATATGAGATTAAAATTTTGAAAAATAACCATAGTTTATTTCAAGCAGTCAACATTTAAAATGCAAGTTTGAAACTAAGGTGCTATCGGAAACTAAATATATCTCGACACAAAAAATCTGGTGTGACCAGCACGGTGCACAACTTTCTCTTACAGAAGGGTAAGAGAAAGTTGTGCACCGTGCTGGTCACACCAGATTTTTATGTTTCTTGTTTATACAAGGGAATGCATAGATTCGTTCGTTTTTTCTTGCCGAAAGAAAGGCAACCAACTCTTTAATGTATTTGCGATTGTTGCTAAGTATTTTTATCAGTGACAGGTCGGTCCAGGCATTCTTATTTAAGCCATTTGGTATCCAATTGGCTTAAATAAGAATGCCTGGACCCCAATATATATATTTTCATAATAACGGTTATCGTTTAAAGTCTTATATGGCCTAAGTTACCGTGTGTAAATGTGAGTGAAGGGAAAAAAAAGGTCGGTGTGAACCCTCTTTTCACAAAGAGCTATTTAAAGAGGGGGGATTCCCAGGACAATTTTTGCTAGGAAGCGATTTTTGTCAATAAAAAAATCCCAATTTGATTCAAGAAATTTAATTTTACCATAAAATAAGAATGATGGAGTCATGAAAAAAACAAGACGAATGCAGCCAAATATTATTTTATTTTAAATTTAAAATTACGCTTTGCTGTGAGCGAACCACATGCTGAATGTTGTCGCTGTTGTTGAAAGTTTCTACACATTTTGATTATTGCCAGCCGGCTCTGAAGATGGCCTAGACCTCGGGCCGAAACGTCAGCCGTGAGGGCGAGATTTAAAATAAAATAATATTTGGCTGCATTCGTCTTGTTTTTTTCATGACTCCATCATCATTAAGCCTACAGCCACAGATCTTTTTCGATAAAATAAGAAAAAAACCTTAAGTCTCATTTAAATAATTACTTATCTAGAGGTTCGCAAATCTTCCTTTAATATAGTCTAAATCCGATTTTTTTTTTGACCTGTGTGCGTACTTTTTTATAGCCTGAAGTTTTTTCCAAAAAAAAAATTTTGTACGGCATAAGGTGGGGGCAATTTTATTTTCTGCACCAAAAAAATTTGTTCCGGAGAATATTCTTTATGTGCGCTATGTTAAATTTTTGTGCACTCGCACAGCTTAGAGAAAACACTGCAGGAAAAAATTTCATGAAAATTATTATTATTTTTTTTTTTGAGAATATGATTGGGAACTAAATTATTTATTGAAAAATAGATGTTTTTCAACGGTTTTTTAGTTAATTTTTTATACGAATAATGGTACTTTTCTGGGAGGCTGGCCCCTCTTCTCTCAACAATAGGGAGGCTCGGGCCCTATGGGGTCGGCGTCTATGCTGGGATATAGTAGAGCATATTGAAAAGAAAGCTGCAAAGGCAAAATTTATACGGGTCAATCAAGTAATGTTTATTTTTTACGTGTCAAACGGAAATACGCCTGTCAAGTAGAACCCGCATCATTTCACTAGAGAGAGTGAAAATTAATTTATAAATGATTTTGTGGTGAGTTTTTTTTTTTTTTTTTTTTTTTTTTTTTTTTTTAATGAAATAGGCTATATGACATTTTTGGATTTTTAAAGGCTCAAAGACATTGTAAAAAATCTGGTGTGACTGGCGCACAGCACACAACTTTCTCTTACCTTCGGTAATCGAAAGTTGTGTTCTGTGCTTGTCACGCCAGATTTTTTGTGTCGACATGTATTTAGTTCCCGACAGTACGGAACATTTGAATTCAGATGTAAAATTTATAAGTATGGGAAAATATTTATATTTTGTTACCATGGCAACCATTTCTACTATCTTTCCTATGAAATACAAGAGTAAAGTGGTCTTCAGAAGATTTCAATTGCAAAATGAGAATATACATTTTAAAGAGCATCTAAAAAATAATTGATTTTTGAATTTAAAAAAAAAATCGTTGGAGCAAATTTTGAGAAAATCGAAAAAAACTGAAAAAGTACATCAGTAAAGTAGTAGTACTCTTTGGCCGATTTTGATTAAAAGCTTATTTTTCCGGTCCCGGGGGGTGTTTAACTTAAATATAAAATTTCAACCTCGTAGCTCAATTCCTTCATGCTTAAAATTGAACACAGACACACACACCCACCCACCCACCCACCCACCCACAGACAGACCATGTCGTGAAAACCACTTTTTTGGATTCAGGGGACCTCAAAACGTGAAGATCCATCAAAATCTCGACATCGAATTTTTGACATGAATCCAATACTTTCTCTCTATATATATATTACATATATACATAGGTAAGAGAAAGTAAAAATCTATTTTTGAGTTGTTTTTGACAATTAAGTTCAATTAAAGTCTTTGTTTGAACTTAGGACACTTAAAATAAACGGTCAATATTATTTTTCAAGAGGCCCTGGCACGAATGAAAACTAATGTTTTTTTTTAATTTAAACTTTCTGTTCAGTGGGAAAATTTCTTCCCTAACTTTTTATATTATTTTTGTCTCAATTAATCTGCACATTAATGCGAAAGCTACCTGTTGATCTGGTTGAGGGGGAATTTATTTATACAAATTTTACTAGGATCGAATTTATTTAAATATTCCCCGGACTTCCTTGGATGTGAATTCCTTGACTTTTTAGGTTATTATTATTAAGATTGTCAATCTTTAATTATTCGGTCAGGGTGTAGAAGAAGGAAGGTAAAATTAAAAATAAATCCACGACCTAGAATACTTGATACCTTTTTTCAGTGTTTAATCAGTTTCCAAAATATATTTATGAAAGCCTACCTGTGCTCCCTTCTTGGTTATAATAATAATAATATCCTCTAACAATGTAATAATGGACGAAATAATGGGCCATCCCAAGAATATAAGAAAATTTTTGGCTGTTAGAGACTCCTCTCCATGTTTACGTAAGCAAATGATTAACTACCCCACTCATTGGCTACCAATCCAATTAAAATAAATAGAGGGGTCTTCAATGCAGAAAAAGACCTTGAATGAAATTAAAAAAAAAATTACCTTACCCCTCTTGTCACCAAAAACAATAAAAAATAAGTGATATCCCCCCCTCTAGGCGGCTTACAGAATATTTGAATGTCCTAAATAAAAAATCTGGTGTGACAAGCACAGCACACAACTTTCTCTTACCTTCGGTAATCGAAAGTTGTGTTCTGTGCTTGTCACACCAGATTTTTGTGTCAACATATATTTAGTTCCCGACAGTACGGAACATATGAATTCAGATGTAAAATTTATAAGTATCTGAAAATATTTATATTTTGTTACCATGGCAACCATTTCTCCTATCTTCCCTATGAAATACAAGAGTAAAGTGGTCTTCAGAAGATTTCAATTGCAAAATGAGAATATACATTTTAAAGAGAATCTAAAAATTAATTGATTTTTGAATTAAAAAAAAAATCGTTGGAGCAAATTTTGAGAAAAACGAAAAAAACTGAAAAAGTACATCAGTAAAGTACTAGTACTCTTTGGCCGATTTTGATTAAAAGCTTATTTTTCCGGTCCCGGGGGGTGTTTAACTTAAATATAAAATTTCAACCTCGTAGCTCAATTCCTTCATGCTTAAAATTGAACACACACCCACACACACACACACACACACACACACACACACACACCCACAGACAGACCATGTCGCGAAAACCACTTTTTTTGGATTCAGGGGACCTCAAAACGTGAAGATCCATCAAAATCTCGACATCGAATTTTTGACATGAATCCAATACTTTCTCTCTATATATATATTACATATATACATAGGTAAGAGAAAGTAAAAATAATATTAGTGTATCTCATTTATAGTAAAGAGAATAGAAAGACAGAAAGATAAAACTAGAGAAATGAAAATCTAGTTTTTATCAAATTTTCTTTATGGAAAGTCGTGAAGATGGCAATAAAAAGAATTACATGGCTGCTTTTAGCAGAAGAGTCAATGCGGAAATAATCTTAATGATTATCTTAAAAACAATTCAAAACCATTAATGGTAGGCATATACCTTAAATTAGGTAAAAAGAAGAAAGTTGGAAATTTTATTTAAATATTTATAATCTAATAAATAATATGGCTGCTATTGCCCTTTAATTTATAAATTATTATTTTTGGTTTCTCTAATGAAATGGTTCTATTATATTTTATTTTTATTAATTCATGATATTTAAGTTTGTTTCGTTAAAATGTTTTCATCAATGCTTGTTTTTTTTTTTTTCAATTAATATTTAGCTTTCATCTATGATTACAAAAAAAGTAACTTGACTGATGACTCATCTTGAATTCTATGAAAGTAAAGTATAGTATTAAAATGATAAACTTGTCTGATGATGGAAATCAAAACTCAACTTTGATTAAAAATAATTTCTTTATTGAAAAAAAAAAAAAAAAATTTCTCATCAAATTTTTCTATTTGGTTTTTTTTTTTTTTTTTTTTTTTTTTTGAAGTATGCCATTGAAATAATTTAGAAATTTCATTCGAAAGAAGAAATAATTAACTTTGTTAGAAAGGGACTTGACAGCGTTCAACAATCAAACTGGTCTGGGAGTCATATAACCGAACATCTTCTAAGTGTTAGACTTCAAATTGGTTAAATTTTCTTTTTAAAAGTGGAGGTGAAGGGATAATGTGACCGTATTTCTCGCTCAAAGAAAATGCACATTCCTCTCAGATTCGGATATCAAGTGGGTTAAAATATCCTTCCCAATAATGACGTTTTGTAATTAGGTAAATTAAAAGTAAAAACATATTAAAACATCGGTTAAGTTTATTAAAATAGTAAAAACATAATATCATATGTTTCAATATATTATTTCAGTATTGATGACACTTCAAATGGCGAAATATGTAGGCCTATCAAGTGTTGAAACATATCATCTTGTTTAATTTAGCTAAAGAAATCATGTTTGATCTGGAATCAATGGTTACCAGTTCAAATTTAAAAAGTTTTGGGATTAATTACATTATTCGGCATATTGTAAAGTACTAACACTAGCATAGATTCTCAAACTGTAGACTCAGACCCCTCTGGAAGATATACGACGAATAAATGAAGAAGGCATCAAAATGAATTTTTTATGATAACATTTTTCTCATTGCCAAGAGCCTAGCCTTCACATGTTATCATTCATATTACTTGGCACGCCACATCCTTTTGTATGAATTTTTTATTTCAAATTTAAATTATAGTCTATATTTTCAAATTTGGCGTGGCGAGCAGCGTAAGTTGTAAGGGAAGAGGAGAGTAATATTTGACAACGAAGATAATCTCGTTTGACGACGTTTTCGAGTGTGAAGAAGTGAGAACAAAACTGGATATAACAACAAGAAAGAAGATAGAAGAAATGAGGATTCGATGGGGAGAAGAAAGGGTTGTTGGGGGAGGTTAAGGTAGATTAGATAAAGGTAGCAGAGGTTGAAGAGAGAGCCTAGCGGAGAGTCACTATATAATACAAGAGATTTTCAAATTATAGGCTCCGACCATCCTATAACATATACGACGAATAAATGAAGTAGACATCAAAATGAATTTTTTATTTCAAATTTAAATCCAGTATAAGCCAATATTTTCAAAACGAGTTAAATGCAGTATAATAATTTACATCTATCTGCATTCATCCTGGAGTGTAGATTATAATTGATATGCCTATGTCAAATAAAATAAGATAGTATATACGTCTATATAAGAACATATTTTATTTTGCTTTTTTTCTCCTCAGATCACAGGAATCAAATCAAGGATTTTCAATCAGGAATCAAAGTTAGAAGAAAACGCAGCCTTTAAAAAATATATTTCAAACAGCTAACGTTTCGGCCTTGGTTAAGGCCATCTTCGGAGCTGTCAGATGTCATTATGTTTATATATATATATATATATATACGTAATAAAATACCAAATTAACTTAACCAAGGTCTTAACTAAGGCCGAAACGTTCCTTTACACTAAAAATTTTACTGTCTTTTCACTGAGGAATTACCTCTGTAGAAACCTGTGATCTGAAGAAAAAAAGAAAAATATTGTAGGCCTATAAATAAACTGCAACAATATAGACAGGAAGAGAGGAAGTCCTGTCTATTATTCTAATCTTTGAACATCAACTTTAAAAATGATAAGATATCGCGATATCGTAAAAGTATCCAGCGGCGTAACTAGCCTTTGGGGGAGGAGGGGGCGAAGCTCAACTAGAGGGCGGTTTTTTAAGTTGTAATATAATTGAAAAGAAAACTATAGACAATCTATAGAAAGAATATGATAAAATCACCGTCTCTGGTCTATATCTTAGATGTCCTAGGGCGCCAATCTCGGTATCGAGGGACGCCAAAGGCTTGATGCGCCTGGGGCGAGAGCCCCCTTCCCTCCTATCTAGTTACGCTACTGAAAGTAGCATAGCTTTATTATTTGAAGCATGGTTATCCTTATTTGTCTGATTGATATTATGCAGAGGCCTGAATTAATCCACATGATGGAAAAGAAGTGCATACGAACTTA
>JAKCPI010030866.1:0-43491 GCA_023213315.1 Euborellia annulipes
TTTTTTTGTCAAGTAATTTTTTTACAAAAAGTAAATTGAGTTAATTTGATGACTAATTACCAAAAACAATAGTATCAAGAATGAAGGAAATTCTTGATAGATGGCCTTGAAGAATCAGTGTGGAACGTCAATAAATAAATAAGAGAAAGACACGAATCAGCAAATTAGTAGTGAAAAAATAAAAAAATATTTTTTACTTTTGAAAAATAAAATTTTCTAAATTAAAAAAATTAAAAGAGTAAAAAATCATTTTTTTTTCAACAAATTTTTTCCAAAATTCTGATAAAATCACTAGCAAAATTTTTTAAAATTTTAATTTTATTAAAATTGTGATTTTTAATATTAAAATTTTTAAAGTTTTATAGTAGAAATTTGTTTAATTGTTTTATACTATTTGAACATATTAAATTATATTTAATTTTCTAAAAAAATTTTTGCCCCTCCCTGATTCAAATTGTTCCGGCGCTCCTGTGGACATCCACCGCTAAACATGTTAAATAGGAAGGCATTTTTACTTTTTTATTATACATTAAAACAAGAAATTCGAAAAAAAATCAAAAGCGGTACTGGGTCCATCCAATATATACTGAGACTAAGAAAAGGAGCTTACCACAAGCTCCATAAAAAATTCTTACAACATCCCGAAAAGTATTTTATTACTTTTTTAGTAGTATTTTAATTACTGAGGATTAGAATGAGTGTAAATAGTAATCTAATATTATCTCTGAATTTAAGCAGTCTATTTGATGGATTTTTTTGTCATGAGTGCACTCCTCATATGAGGTGTAAAAAACAGTTAAGAATAAAAAAAAAGTGCAGGAAGTAGATTTGAACTCGCGAAGTTTGGTTACGTGAGATTGGGAAAAAAAAATAGATTGCTTGCGGACGAATTAACCACCTGAGCCACACTTCAATTAATTGAATTAAGAGGAAATAAGCCAGATAAGAAACATGAAATAAAAGAAGTATTAAAAAATTTTTAATATTCCACATATGATATATCATTTTTCTTTACTTTTTATGCAGATTAATAATTTATAATCGAAATTCCAATAGCATGCATAATTTTCAAATAATTCAATGGACAAACGTCAGATTGTTTATACCTTAATGTAATTAAACCAAAAACTCTATCTAACATATGATACATGTCATTAATTCTTGAATTCTCCCTGATTCCAGAGAACTAAAGCCCTTTTAATTATATGATCTAATTTCGGAGTTATTGACGATCAAAGTTAAGACTATTTTCGATCTTAATGACATCAACACTCAATTTTCTATATTATCGAAAAAGCTTATTTAGCATTGTCTGATTAAAACCAAATTTTTACCAGAGATTTATAATTAAAAAATGAGTATTTTTCTCAAGTTTCATTGAGATTGGTAAAGAAATAAATAAAATATTGACTATTTTGTAAATTTAGTTTTAGAATTCGGGATCTCAGATTCAAGCCTAGACCCGGTTCACAGAGCGCTCTCTTTACCAATCCGGGATCCCGAATTCTAAAACTAAATTTACAAAATAGTCAATATTTTATTTATTTCTTTACCAATCTCAATGAAACTTGAGAAAAATACTCATTTTTTAATTATAAATCTCTGGTAAAAATTTGGTTTTAATCAGACAATGCTAAATAAGCTTTTTCGATAATATAGAAAATTGAGTGTTGATGTCATTAAGATCGAAAATAGTCTTAACTTTGATCGTCAATAACTCCGAAATTAGATCATATAATTAAAAGGGCTTTAGTTCTCTGGAATCAGGGAGAATTCAAGAATTAATGACATGTATCATATGTTAGATAGAGTTTTTGGTTTAATTACATTAAGGCATAAAGCAATCTGACGTTTGCCCATTGAATTATTTGAAAACTATGCAAACTATTTATATTTTGATTATAAATTATTAATCTGCATAAAAAGTAAAGAAAAATGATATATCATATGTGTAATATTAAAATTTTTTTAATACTTCTTTTATTTCATGTTTCTTATATGGCTTATTTCTCCTTTATTCAATTAATTAAAGTGTGGCTCAGGTGGTTAATTCGTCCGCAAGCAATCTATATTTTTTTTCCCAATCTCACGTAACCAAACTTCGCGAGTTCAAATCTACTTCCTGCATTTTTTTTTTTATTCTTAACTGTTTTTTATACCTCATATAAGGGGTAGGGAGGGGGACTGGTGTATTAATTTTTAAAATTTTATATTCAAAAATAAAATTTTATTCCCAAAAAAATATTTTTCTTAAATCTCGTGGGAGGGGGAGGTAATTACCTTTTTTACTCCCCCCCCCATGTATCCGCCCTTGATATAGGCCTTTTTTAGTTTCAGATTTTCAATTCCTTGAAACTTAATTTACTTTAGAAAATATAAAATTTTTGAGATGATTACGGCGCTACGAATTTCGTTTTTCACTATTATAATAGTAGTAGGGTCTATTAATTAATTGTTAATATTTAATTTATATAATGATTATCAATTAATAATAAATAATTTTAAATATTCTTCATACTATTTTTTATTTTATTTTTTAATAAATTTTTATTAAAAAAATATGTCTTTGTAATAGGAGTGAACAGGAGAATAGAAGAGTAAAGGAGTGTGTTGGCGCCAAAAAAAAATAACCTCCTCTCTGGTTTTGATCTCCGGGTATTTATCATTGGAAATTCATCATATAAATTATATAAGAAAACTTTATAATTGAATAAAATATCTATCTGATTTGTGCTGCACTCTTGTGGAAACATTAAAAATTATACTTATATTTCTAAAAGTCTCCACAGGATCGCAGCACTAATCAGATAGATAATATTTTATTTTATTCAATTATAAAGTTTTCTTATATAATTTATATGATGATTTTCCAATGATAAATACCCGGAGATCAAAAACAGAAAGGAGGTTATTTTTTTTGGCGCCAACACACTCCTTTACTATTCTATTCTCCTGTTCACTCCTGTTACAAAGACCATATTTTTAATACAAATTTATTAAAAAATAAAATTAAAAAAAAAGTATGAAGAATATTTAAAATTATTTATTATTAATTGATAACAAATACTGTGCGGCAAAATGAAACTTTTTTTCCGGCCCCGAGATAATTTCTTCAGATTCTTAAGTAAAATGACCTCTTGAATCCAAATATGACCTCCGTTTTCCCCTACCACGTACCGTTTTCGGGGGAGAGCTCCCCTACTCAGTGGCGTACCGAGGGGGGTGGGCGGAGGGGCTGTCCGCCCCAGGCCCCGAGCCGGCATAGGCCCCCAAATATTTATAAAAAAAAATTTAATCAAAATTTCTCCCGGGGCCCTCAGGGCTCAAGTAAAAACGGAAAAATTTAGATGGAAAAAAAAAAAAATTTAATGAAAATTTCTCTTTGAGATGCTCTAACCCCTTGGGGTTCAGGGATATACGGTATTTTAAAAATATTTTTGTGTATGGAGGAGAGGGTTATTTAAAGATGAGCACCCCAAAAAAAAAAAAAATTCAATATAAGCTTACACCTCTGGTACAAAATGTATAAAGGCCCCCTCTTCTAGTGCCGCCCAGGCCCCCAACTGCCTCGGGACGCCGCTGCCCATGGGCGTACCCAGCGGGGGGCAGGGGGGCAGTTGCCCCCGCCCCCTAGAAGCAAAAAAAAATTAAACTTTTATAAAGTGATGAAAAGAAACAAAATTAGTGGATGGCGACGGGGAATTTTTTCTGTTAGGACTCGAGGGTTTTTAGGCCTTTAATTCGAAGGCTTTCCCCCCCCCTCCTGGACGACCATGATCTGACCATGCCCCCTCCCTAGATTTGATCCTGGGTACGCCCATGCCTCTGCCCCTACTTATTTCCACCCCTTTTCGTTAATTATAGGGCCATGAATCAAATTTGGAGGGATGAAAAGGAATATTTCAGCCTCAACATTTCTTCGGGAGGTCTAGAGAAGTGAAAAGTTAAAAAAATTAACATTTGGATTCAAGGGGGGGGGGGGATGTGGGGGAGGATTTTGTCGCTTAAAATGCAAAAAAATCATTAAAAATGATAGATTTTTTCTAATTATTTTACTGATTTTCTACATATTCGAGCAGACAGACCCACCTCACCCTTCCGTAAACATCCCTCAACTAAAAAAAAATATATAGAATAAAACGGGTGGGGTGTGAGCGATTCCGAAGCCCTTATAAAAAGATGGAAGATTCACAGCTCCTTGCTGCACAGTTGGTCACATTGGCAAATATGCAGCTATTACTTCATTTTTTGGTCTGATCTTTACAAATTTAAAGTTAAATATACGGTTTCTTTTATGTCCTTCAATATTTCTATATTTTATCTAAAGGGCTAGAAATAACTTCTTGTCCAAGTTTGAACTTGAGTGGGCTTCGGAATCGCACAGCCCACTCGCTTTATCCTATATATTTTTTTTTAGTTGAGGGATGTTAAGGAAGGGTAAGGTGGGTCTGTCCGCTGGAATATGTAGAAAATCAGTGAAAAAATTGTAAAAAAAAAAAAGAAAAAATTCGATCATTTTTAATGATTTTTTTGCATTTTAAGGGACAAAATCCTCCCCCACATCCCTCCCTTGGATCCAAATGTTAATGTTTTTTAACTTTTCACTTCTCTAGACCTTCTGAAGAAATGCTAAAGCTAAAATATTCCTTTTCATCCCTTATTCCCTTATATGAGGTATAAAAAACAGTTAAGAATAAAAAAAAAAAATGCAGGAAGTAGATTTGAACTCGCGAAGTTTGGTTACGTGAGATTGGAAAAAAAAAATACATTGGTTGCGGACGAATTAACCACCTGAGCCACGCTTTAATTAATTGAATAAAGGAGATATAAGCCATATAAGAAATATGAAATAAAAGAAGTATTAAAAAAATTTTAATATTACACATATGATATATTATTTTTCTTTACTTTTTATGCAGATTAATAATTTATAATCAAAATATAAATAGTTTGCATAGTTTTCAAATAATTCAATGGGCAAACGTCAGATTGCTTTTTGCCTTGATGTAATTAAACTAAAAACTCTATCTAACATATGATACATGTCATTAATTCTTGAATTCTCCCTGATTCCAGAGAACTAAAGCCCTTTTAATTATATGATCTAATTTGGGAGTTATTGACGATCAAAGTTAAGACTATTTTCGATCTTAATGACATCAACACTCAATTTTCTATATTATCGAAAAAAGCTTATTTAGCATTGTCTGATTAAAACCAAATTTTTACCAGAGATTTATAATTAAAAAATGAGTATTTTTCTCAAGTTTCATTGAGATTGGTAAAGAAATAAATAAAATATTGACTATTTTGTAAATTTAGTTTTAGAATTCGGGATCCCGGATTGGTAAAGAGAGCGCTCTGTGAACCGGGTCTAGGCTTGAATCTGAGATCCCGAATTCTAAAACTAAATTTACAAAATAGTCAATATTTTATTTATTTCTTTACCAATCTCAATGAAACTTGAGAAAAATACTCATTTTTTAATTATAAATCTCTGGTAAAAATTTGGTTTTAATCAGACAATGCTAAATAAGCTTTTTCGATAATATAGAAAATTGAGTGTTGATGTCATTAAGATCGAAAATAGTCTTAACTTTGATCGTCAATAACTCCGAAATTAGATCATATAATTAAAAGGGCTTTAGTTCTCTGGAATCAGGGGGAATTCAAGAATTAATGACATGTATCATATGTTAGATAGAGTTTTTGGTTTAATTACATTAAGGTATAAACAATCTGACGTTTGTCCATTGAATTATTTGAAAATTATGCAGGCAATTGGAATTTCGATTATAAATTATTAATCCGCATAAAAAGTAATGAAAAATGATATATAATATGTGGAATATTAAAATTTTTTTAATACACTTTTATTTCATGTTTCTTATCTGGCTTATTTTCTCTTAAATCAATTAATTGAAGTGTGGCTCAGGTGGTTAATTCGTCCGCAAGCAATCTATATTTTTTTCCCAATCTCACGTAACCAAACTTTGCTAGTTCAAATCTACCTTCTGCACTTTTTTTTAAATCATATTATTAATTTCCTTTTATTTCTAATGCTAACTTATAATTTTCATTATAACGAGAGAAAGGATTTGTGGAATATAAATTTTGGTAACCCAATGTTTAGGGAATTTTGACAAATTTTTAAATAACTTTTTTTTATTTGTCGGCTTGAAGGCCAGAATTTTAACCAATTGCGCTGGCTGGAGTTGGAGAACGAATCTAGAGGAGTAAATGAGCATATCATTAATCTGTGGTATAATAATAATAATAATGATCTGTAGCTTGAAACATCCTGTCAGAGCCAGAGAGATGATTTCAGCCAAATATAATTGATCTGTGATTTCACCAACTCAGAGAGGAATTTCATGCTAAAATTTGACAGCGCCGATACTAGCGTCTCGATTTGCGACTGAATCAGTCCAGAACAATGGATTCCAATTGCCATAGCCTGATAGGGAGCACAATAACTTTAAAAAAGAGGAACTTGTCCAAAAAAAAGGTTAGGAAACACTGGATTATGGGGTAAGTTACACATTTGCCACAGGCGCTTTATACACTTGTTACGGCACTGACTAACTTCAATGTATACATCTTGAGGTGGAATGCCTCCGAGGAGACTCTCCGTTTGAAGTAAAGGAGGATGCGTAGGGAGACTGAATGGATTGAGATCAACGATGTTTTCAGCAAACTCTGGACCAAATTTTTGCGCAAATTCATAGCTATTAAGATGTATTATTACATTTACCCAAGGTAAGGGCAAATTGTAGAACCTTAATCGCTCTTTAAATAAATTTCTTTTACACCTATCACCACTTACTGCTATATATATGTATTTATTATATATATATATAGCACAAGGGGCAGAAACTATAAGACTGAGCCATGGCCCAAGGGCAACTTTTTTCCTCGAGGCTCTATATAAAATTTATACAAGCTCAGTGGCGTAACGTACGCCCCCGCAGACCCCGCAATGCGGGGGGGCCCCGGACCTTGGGGGGCCCACGGGCCGGGCCGGGCTAAAAAACTGTATCTCCTCATGGCTCCGGTAAAAACGGAAAAATTTAGATAAAAAAAAAATTTAATGAAAATTTGTCTTTGAAAGGGCCTGAGGCCCTCAGAGCTCCGGTAAAAAAAGAGAAAATTTAATGAAAATTTGTCTTTGAAAGGGCCTGGGGCCCTTAGGGCTCCGGTAAAAAGGGAAAATTTAATGAAAATTTGTCTTTGAAAGGGCCTGGGGCCCTTAGGGCTCCGGTAAAAAGGGAAAATTTAATGAAAATTTGTCTTTGAAATGGCCGGGGGTCCTCAGGGCTCCGGTAAAAAGAGAAACATTTAATGAAAATTTGTCTTTGAAATGGCCGGGGCCCTTAGGGCTCCGGTAAAAAAGGAAAAATTTAGATAAAAAAAAAATTAATGAAAATTTGTCTTTAAAAGGGCCCGGGCCCTCAGGGCTCCAGTAAAAACGGAAAAATTTAGATAAAAAAAAATCTCTTTGAAATGGCCCGGGCCCTCAGGGTTCAGGGATATACTGTATTTTAAAAATATTTTTTGTAAGGTCTAATAATGGGGCCCGAAATAAAGGTTTGCGGGGGGGGGGGGGGCCCAGCTAAAAAACGTTACGCTACTGTACAAGCTCATATATTTTCAAAAATATAATAAAAACTTTTAATAATTCGAATTTTTTTTCTTTCTTCTTGATAAATAAAACTTCTTAATAATTCGATATTTCGAATTTTACTTTATGGTCGCTTCAATTTCGAATTATCGAGAGTCGACTGTATTTAATTATTTTATTTTTGGCAACGGAATATAGTACAGTATTATAATTCCGTATTATTCTATATATGTTCTTATTATTTGTTTTTACTAGAAATTTTCTCAAAAGGATACTCAATAAGATACGGATAGGTAATATAAAAAAACAAACAAATGGTGTAATTTAATTAAATATTTATTATTGTAAGCACTGTTTAGAGATTAAGAATATTAATTTAAAATAGGTCTATATATATAATCCAAAAAGGCACATTTTGGCAGGCAATTTATCTATTATTCTAGTTATTCAAATAAATACTATAATTTAAGTACCAAAATGACGATTATGAATATAAATTAAATATTTATAAAACACTATATATAAATATATAAAAGAAATGAGATGCCAGAGTAAAATTAAAAAAATGTTCCCGAGCACAAGAAAATTCAGTCAAAGCTCGAAGAAAATAACAATCCACAGAAATAAAATTTTATATTAAAAGAGATTTCAAATAAATGGAAGATCATGTGGGTTTAAGTTCTATGTTATAAGTTATTGCTGTTTTTTATGTATATATATATATATATATATATTTTTTTTTCCTCAAATAAATAACTCGAAAATTTGTGTAACAAAATTTAATAGGTGTATTTATTTAATAAAAAGCAAAATTGTATAAAATTTTTGTCCATTGTTTAAGGAATCCGAATTTAAAAAATACTAGTTAAATAAAAATAAAAATATTTTGTTTTTAGAATCTAACAATATATTTTTTTTTTTTTTAATAAATTAATAAAGACGAAAATAGTAATAATAAAAATTAGAATAAGATAATAAATCGTTCAAAATAAAAAAAAAAACGAATTAAGGTATATTTTTATAAATTATCTAAAATTGAACAAGCCTTATTTGATTTGAGGCATTGTGGATTCGATGTTTGCTTCTGGCGCCGATTCTGCTGATGCTGATGCATTAATGGATTCATCAACTTGCATTGGCTCCTCTTCTTGAGATGTTTCTGTTGTTGCTGGCAGCTCCGTAATTTTTGGTGATGATTTCTTATCGGATGACTCTGAATCTGATTCTTAAAAAAAACAACAAGTATTTAAAACATTTTCTTTTTTTTATATGAAAACTCACCGGCACAATTATCCGCCCAACAAATTCTTATTTATTATTATTTCTTCCACGAAATAAATAACGGTAATAATTTATTAAATAAATATGATATGAAATAAAATTTATTATTAAATTCTGGGTGTTCTTAGAAATTAAAAACAGGGCGCTTAATTGTGTCGGTGAGTATATTTTTCAATTTTTTTGATTCTGGGACTATTTTTGTAACTCTGGTGAAGCATTCTGCGGATCCTCGAGTTATAAATATTTTATTCAATTAAGAAATGGTGGCTATGATGATAACTTTGAGAGGAAGAGCAGAGGCAGCCAAAAGGAAATAATTCTGAATGCTACAACAATTTTCCGGAGACCTTTCGGTGCATTTATTAGTGCTCCATCATCAGTCCTTTAATTATTTTTTTTATGCTCAGAGTTAGTCTATAAATGCTTGGTACATATGTTTTGAATTGCTGACAATTGAACATGTATATTGTTGATCTGGCATACAATGTTTAACAATGGTCACCCAAGAATGGAATCATATAATATAATACTCTCTTCATATTATTCACTCTCTTGGGTGACCATTGTTAAACATTGTATGCCAGTTCAACAATATACATTTTCAATTGTCAGCAATTGAAAACATAGGTACCCAGGATATACCAAGCATTTATACTATACATATATATTTATATTTATACATATAGCACAGGAACATTTACTTTTTTTATGAAAAAAGGAAGTAGGTTCTTTCTTGGTCGAATCTTTTATTGATTAAATCAATTAGGGCGAAACAATTATGCGTAACCTTGTCAGGTAAATAAAATTTAATTTTATTATACTTCAACTTGATACTATCTATAAAAGAATACCATAAAGAAAAAACATTCTTCCTATTTCTCCACTAAAAAATTTATTACTTAAATTAATGTTTTTAGGGAAAAGCAGCAGGCATCAATTCAGGTTTTTTTTTAAAGATTTTAAAAGATTTATCTTTATATATATATCAGAAACACAATTATTTTAAAATTTCAATGGTCTGTTCTAATGGGCCGTTTTGATAACTTACCTACCCCAACATTAAAATAGCCTCCCTATGGGGAAATACTTGGTGTTTGT
Source organism: Euborellia annulipes (assembly GCA_023213315.1). Lineage (NCBI taxonomy): Eukaryota > Metazoa > Arthropoda > Insecta > Dermaptera > Anisolabididae > Euborellia > Euborellia annulipes. The sequence continues at coordinate 10,001 of JAKCPI010030866.1, forward strand.
CCTTGAGCTATTAAAATAGCTGAAGGACAAACACCATGTATTTCCCCATAGGGAGGCTATTTTAATGTTGGGGTAGGCAAGTTATCAAAACGACCCATACCCCAGATGGAATATATACGAATTGAAAATAATTCCATTATTTACAATTTTTTGTTTCAGATGGAGTAATCGTCGGTCCAGTTCAAGACCTGTCTAACTGACCAAAATTTAATTTTGCACAAATTATCTTAAAATTGTCTCTCTATCTTTGTGCAAGTCGGTTTCTTAAACAACTTAGTGGATCAGCGGGGATAAGTGAGCCATCTTGGATTTCTGGAACGGGGGGTAGAAACTTTAATCGACTCTTCTGAAAAATCGATTTTTTGAGTTAGACCAGTCTTGAACTGAACTGGACCGACGAAATGTAGTCCAACTTGGTCACGGTTGAAATGCTTGTTGATGTCTTTGTAAAGTAATAACTATATTTCTTTAAAATTATTTGTTCAATGACTAATATTACCAATCTAAAATACTCGTTTTTGGGATTATAGTAAATAATGCTTACCGCTATCAGGTGGACTCTCAAGTTCAGATGAGGAAGTAGAGTCGCTCTGTTTCGATTCGTTCACTTGGGAAGAAGTAGTTTCAGGAACGAGATTGGAGACGGGCAAATTGGGTTGGAGCCGGGGCGCATGGGGACGTTGTTTCCGACTAGGATTCCACGAATTACAGAAACAACAATGGAACGCTACGGAAAAAAAAAACAAACCAAACACAATAACAAAAACATGCAAACTATTATCATATGCCTTACAAATGTATACTATTTAGAGTTGTTTTAATTTTACTTTTAAATTCGAGTGCTAAATATTGTCTTGAATTTGATTATCACAAATTATGACGCATTTTATAGTGCGACTTAGTGTGAATTTTATAGTTTAAGACCAATCTAATGTGAGAAATCAAATAACATAACTTTCTAAATGTTAATTAATAATATTGTCTGTTTATTAATGAACTTTTAAACAGGATGTTGAAATAAATTTGTATAGATATAAACTAGTTGTTTCTTGGCTGGATATTATAATGAGGATGTGGTATATGGGCAGCCAAGGTGAAAAATATAAAGTCTATAATTTGTCGACGTTTCGAGTGCCGGCCGCACTCTTCATCAGGACAGAAATTAATGTCAAATTGTTAGTTGACATGGCAGTGTAGCTACCAATTTATATTCCTTGAAACAGCCCAAGATAATCTATTTAAATTCTTTTGAAAAATTCTTTTTTTGGAGGTTGACCTCTTGACAATTTGACATCAATTTTTGTCCTGATGAAGAACGAGATTGGAGACTGGCAAATTGGGTTGGAGCCGGGGGGCATGGGACTAGAAACGTCGACAAAATATAGACTTATTTTTTCGCCTTGGCTGCCCATATACCACATACCATATCCTCATTGTATAGACTCTATTTATTCAAGTCACAATATTATCTATTCTTTAACTTTCTATTAGAAAATTTTTTTACATAATTATTCAAATGTTTTTTTATTTCTTTATCTTTTATTTTAGGAAATAGAACAAATATTGTATATAGTTTCTTTTGTGATTTAGAAATTCACGTTCTCATAAAAATTTGGTATGACCTTCTCAAAGAATTTATTTTTTTTTAATCGATAAATAAAAGGAAAAGAGAGATTATTTTTAAAAATTAATCCCATTTAGTAGATTCTTGATTAGAAAGATGAATTTAACAAACAGGATATTTTTCAAATTACATTTACATAAAATTTAATTAAACAATTGCGCATTTATGTATAAATATTTAAACAAGAGTTAATTCTTTTTAGATTCTTGTTTTTTACTCTGTCTCATCTCCGAAATGATCAAAATTTAATATTTAAGTTACAATAATTAATATCTCATATTGATAACTTTTGGTACAGATCTAATTGAAGGAAATAATTATATATATATACTAGACGCAAAGCCCCGCCTTGGGGGGGGGTTTTCTTCTTGGGGGGGGGGCGCCCCCGCCCCCCCCCCCTGCCCTCCGTCTTTTTATATACCTGCTTTTTCATTTTTTCCTTTTTTTTTTTTATATATAGTTTTTTTTTTAGGTGATTTTTTTTTAACATCAAAATATTTTTTGTTATTATTTTTTTGGGGGCCCCCCCAACAAAAAAAAAAATTACCCCTATTTTAAATTAAAAAAAAAAAAAAAAAAAAAAAAAAAAAAAAAAAAAAAAATATGATAATAAGCAAAGTAAAGTTATTGCAACTATAAAATTTAGTCTTTATTACAATTAAATCATCACATCACTCTGATTTAATATATAAGTATATATATAGATTTTTCAACTTTCTGAAGGTGCTGAAGGTTTTGTGCAAAAAAAAAAAAAATTGCTTGGCAATAACTGTGCTCTGTGAATAAATGTGATAATTTCTTTCCGTAACAAACAAAATTACTCACTTTTCGTAGAGAAATATTTATATTATAAAATCATAGTTCAAAATTTTCTAAAATATAATTATAAGAAAAAAAAATCCAAAAGACAACTATATTGTTATTTTTCTTTTTGAGGAAATAATGAATTTCGTGTGGAGTTAAGAAGGAAATTATTTTACTGAACTAGGACTGTGATGTGTTAAGGCAGCGTTTTCCAAACTGGGAGACGCGATTAGCCACGCGAGTAATTTTTCAAAAGAATGATAAATAAAATAATAAATAAGAATAAATAAAAAAAAAAATATTTTTATATAAATTAATTATTTTTAGCATTAAAAATTTTTGTTTTTGTATTATTTTATAATATTGGGGAGGGGAGGGGGGTCATACGATTAAATAATTTTAAATTTATCATAAAGTTTTTGGAAACCACTGTGTTAAGGAATGTACAGTGAGGGACAATATTAAGTCCCAGCCTTGCATTTTCTACTTGTGATTATTTCATTGTTTTTATAAAAGAAAATGAAAATCTTTATTGGAAATTTTCTAGGTTTGAACCATTAAAGTTTCCATTAAAAAATATATAATATTTTTTTAAAAACAATGAAATAATCATAAGTAGAAAACGCTGGGACTTAATATTGACCCTCACTGTACACATCTGCGCTCTGCTCCGTTCGCGGCTCCTTTTCTTTACTCGTCCCATGTTTGATGAAATTATTCATTTTGACGAACCTGCCGCGATCCAAAGAAAAGCCACAAATATTTGAAGCCTATTCATTTCAGTGATTTATAATATTGGGCTCGCGCCGTCGTCCAAATCTATGCTGCGAACCATCAAAGTGTTCGTCAAAATAACAGACAGGAGATGATGGATCGCGGTGCTCTGCTCGCGCGCAACTCAAAACCTCGTACTAATCTAACGAACATGGTGCTCGCGAGAGGAGCGGAGCGCAGATGTGTACGTAGCCTAAGATATGATGCAAACGCCTATAAGACGAACTTTTTTTGAACATTAATTTATAGTTCATCCTACTACTATGAATAATAATTAGCTTTGAATCTGTTTTTATAAATTAAATTAAATGTCTGAACATTTTTTATCAAAAAGTTTATTTCCTTCTCAACAAGATATTTTTCTAATTTTGCCTGACAATTTATCATTTTATAATAATAAACATAAAACAAAGAGCTTACCTAAATATTCAAACTCCTCTTTGAGTGCCATTCCATTATGCGCATGGCACTCCTTGCAGATGAGAGCGTACCTATTGGTTGGACCATCAGCCATGAGGAAATCAACCAATCGGTCCAGAACACCTCTCTCTTTTGGAATGATAGGTCTCGCTAATTTCGGCGGTCCAGCTCTTGCCATGATCAACTGATTCGGTAACGATGACGATGTTGACGGTGCCAGTGCCATTGAAGGATTCGCAGGACGCAGCAAACCTTAAGTTAGAACACGCACTCATTCACACTACAAGCATGCGAGCACCAGCAAAACACATGCAACTAGTTTTTAAATAATTGTGTATTATTTTTTTTTCTTTTGATGTGATATATTAAAAAGATAAGAGGAGGTTAGTTGGAATGGATGTAATACTCACGAGGATTGTTGGCAAAAGGGGTTGCTTCTTGGCCATTAATATTGACACGTCCTGTAAGATTAGGTCCAACTCCGATTGCTGGTCTTTGTTGTGGAATTAAAGATTGTGTTGGCATACCAGGTTGGCTTCGACTTTGGCCTCCGATATTTCGGCGTTTCAATTCTGTTCCTATTGTTCCGGGCTTTAATAATGGTGATGGAAGTGTGTTCTGAAAGAAAAAAATGATTATTTTTTGTTGATGTCTTATGGGCTGTGAAGATTTAATCAGGAAGCCGAAGGAACTTTGCAGACAGGAGATTAAATAAAAAAATCTTTTATTTACTGACATTTCGGTCGTCTATCATGACCATTATCAGGACAAATATGGTCAACAATACACGATCTTAGGTATTTTAATGTTTAATGTAATCATATACAATTTCTTTGGTTGGCTTGGGGTCAATGATCATTGTATCCAAGACCCCAGCAAGTAAATAATAATTTTTTATACATATCAAATTAAAAAGAAATTGATAAAATAATATTTAATGGCTGGAAATATATTTAAATAGGATATGGAAATGCAGGCAGCCAAAATGAAAAACACTCTCGATACTCTGTGAACGTTCAGACGTTTTGGGTAAAATTAGAAACTAGAACTGTTCACTGGTGAATAAATTTTACCCGAAACGTCTGAACGTTCACAGAGTATCGAGAGTGTTTTTCATTTTGGGTGCCTGCATTTTCATATCCTATTTAAAATGAAATTGTATATTGATTACAGTAAACATTAAAATACCTAGTTTAGGATAGGTTAGGTTGAAGTGGCCGTTCCCAGAGAGGGAACACACTTCGTCCAATTAGGTCCTTTGTGATGCCACGGTGGGGCTACCCCCCTTTCCTACCTTAAGAGGAGACTTCAGCAGGATGTTTGAATTATTTACGGCAAGCTGGATTCGATCCGAAATCCTAAGATCGTGAGGTTGACAATATTTGCCCTGATGAAGGTCGTGATAGACGACCGAAACGTCGGCAAATAAAAAATTAAATCAAAGATTTTTTTTTTAAATTTAATCTCCTGACTGCAAAGTTCCTTCGGCTTCCTGATTGATTATTATTTGTCATTCTCCCAGCAAACAAATAATATTAAAAACTGCTCTAGCCAATTTTTCTGATAAAGAAGAAAACTGATGTAAAAAACTATCAGCTCATTATAGGACCAAAAGTTGAAATTAAGGACAAAATTTGATATCAATTATTTCAAAATAGCTAATGTAATCACAAACTTTTGTTTTTTTTTTTTTTTAAACAAAAATTCACAATTTTAATTTTTGTCTGAAATCTCTCCTGTCCAAACCATTTCAATCATTAATTGTTAGTGTGCCTGTGTGGCCTTTTTAAAATTTATTTATCATTGATTATAATGTAATTTATGGTTATATTTTTAAAATTCTTACCGTTCTCAATTGTTCTGGTGCAAATTTTTCTAAAATTTCTTTAGCTACTTTATATGTCTCTTTTTCCATAACCATATCTAAAATTTCTTTTTTCTCTTCACGCATGGTATTAATTTTCTCTTCATTTTGTAAAACTTTCCTTTCATAATACCAAGATACTATTTTCTTTACCAAGATTACTCTGTAATATTAAAAGGAAAAAAAAAATCGCTTAATGTTTTTATTTTAGATGCATCAGTCAAGGCTTAAAATATCATCCAATGCCGGTTACTATTTATAAATAAATTAAAAGACATTCAGTTCATTTGGATGCGTGTCAAATTATGTTGTTATTTGGAGATTTTAGACAATGTTCTAATGAAATAAGTATTTAAAAATGTATATATATATATATATGTATTGTACTTACAGAACAGGAAATAAGAGTAGGGGTAGAATACAATAAAATTGATCCTTAAGAGATGCTGGGAAAAAATAGAAATAGAAAATTAAGGCTGTTATGACATATAGTGATACAGAATAGAGAATCAGATGGCCGACTATTTTTTTATGACGTTGTTCTGTGTGAATTCGATATTCTTCTATTTTGTGGATTTTCTAAAAAAAAAAAAAAAAAAAAAAATTAATAAGAATTAAAATTAAAAATATATTATTCTATAATCTATGGCAGGAGTTCCCAAACTTTTACAGTTTCCGTGCTGGTCAAATTTACGCTGGTCCGAGTAACATTTTATAAAGTAATAATATTATTAATTTAATATTTTGTATAGAAAAATTTTCACGTCGCCCTAAGAGAACAGCCGCGGCGCACAGTTTGAGAAACTCTGCTCTATGGAATATTTTTATTTATTTAAAATATAAAGAAAAATTTTGTAGATGAATCTTTAAGAAATTTTTTAATCATTCCAGAAAAATTGCCAATTTTCTTAGGACTTACCGAACGAATTCAAGCATATAATTTTTTGAACGAGTTTTCTGAAGCAAAGGCTCTTTCTTAGGGAATCACCAAGAAAGTCATTTGTCAACTGAATTTTGAAAATTAGAAAGAAAAAGAAGAAGACGAAACTGATTGATGGTTTTAGGAGGCATGATGAAGAGAATAACTCAGGAAAGGAAGCAACGGCGGCAACAAGCAGAGAAATTAAGGATAAATTGAAATAGACGGGAGTGAGTAACAAATTTTGAGTAAAGTATTTTGTCTAAGTCCAAAGTAAATGATTAGCTCGTCTTAAATACAAGAAATTTTGTGAGTAATGACTAATAATAATGTTGTGATAATTTGAAGGAAAAATGTCATTCTGAACAGTATATAAAATTCAAATTTAATTGTATATCATAATGTACAAGTTTTTTAAGGGAAAAAATGAAAAAGAAGCTTGATTAAAATTAATAGACTTCTTTTTTAAAAATGAACACTTTAATCATAAAAAAGAATTTTTCTCGGAAAATGAAATCGATGTTTTTAATATAGAAAGAAGAGAATTAGAATTATATATAATTATTAATTTTGTTTGAAAATATTCTATAATATTGAATTATTCATCAATTCTTCTATATAATTAGATTTTATAATAATTTTAAAAAATTACAACTTAAAATAAAGTAAATTTTTAATTAATTTATCTAAAATTAAAAAAATGACATTTCTGAATCAGTTAAGGTTGGGTTAGAATTTTTAAATTTTTGTACACGTATTTTGGTGAATATGAAAAATTAATTAAAATTAGATGATTATTTAATACCTTTTCAAGATCTTCTAACGTTTCTAATGTTGATTTTTTTTTCTAAAAAAAAAAGAATGACGATATTTAAATATGATGATAGTAAATGATATTTAAAGAGATGATGTGGTATTCACTTACCCTAGAAAATTTCGAGTATATAACTCCCATATTTGTTGTTGTTTAATTAAATAAAATAAAAAAGCTGAGTTGTATTTGAAGAGCCTTAGCCGTTGACCGGTGAGACCTTGCCGTAGTCTTGAATGCTATAAATAAACTTTAAAGGCACTCTCGCGCCCCAGTTGATCGATTATGCATGCGATTTTGAATTTATGTTAATTGACGTTGGGCATGACAAGCTAGAAGTCAAATTTAGATGAAAAAGGAAATGGAATTCATTCCCAATGTATTGTTCTATAACGTTATGTATAGTCGAGAATATAATATGGCCATGCTATAATCGAGAGGAGAGAAGTGGCGGTGGTGGTCAGCAACGGCAACCAACAAGCATGCTCACTCACTATCCAAAGGAGGGAAAGGGGGAGAGGCAAAAGTAGGGGAAAACAACTATAGCCGAGATGAGAAACCAATATCTATGAAAATGAATCATTCAAATTTACATTTTATTTATAATTATTAGATCATTACTGATTTTATTTACTGAAATCTTTTAATAAATTTGCATCTTTTTTCAACATTTAAAATTTGTGACATTTGCAGCGCTCTTCTGGTGGCGGTTAAGGGAATTATTAAACAAAGAGAGGTTAGTTTAATTTGAAAATAAGGGATAAGGACTTTATCTTTAGTGAGAGAGTGCGGAAATTTGAAATTTTTAAAAAAGATTAATTTAAATGAGTTTATAATATCATGGAAATTGAAACGTGCTAAAATAATCCTCTACAGAAAAACAAAAAAATTTGGGGGGAGGGATGAGTGTAGTTAGGGAATTTGGCTGGGCCCCCCCGGCTGAAAGACCCCATAATGTCTGAGAAATATCTGAAGGCCCAGGAATTTTTCTGAGAGATTGACTTTGCATTGAATATTGAGGTGCAGAATTTCTCAAAATCAATATCAATTTCATCTTCTTCTGAATCACTTGAGCTTGAATCATAAGCTTGTGGATTTACACCGTTACTCGAAGAAAATTTTTTTTTTTAGATTGGGGTTTATTAAAGTAATCGGATATTATTTTTCTTTTCGATGACATGTTAATGGCACAAAGAAAGATATTTACTTGACAAAAACTTTAGGGCGCTTTAGGGTAACTAAATTTATTTTTTAAACAGTGAGAGCGCCCCTTTGAATTTACTACTGTAAATTTTTTTCTACTTTTTAAAGGCAACGTGAATAAAAATTTTTTTTTAAATTTGAGACCAGAATATACATATAGGCCTATATATAAATCAAATTTTTAAGTATTAATTTTTGAAATTTTATATGAAAAATAAAATTTAATGCCCAAAAAAAATATTTTTCTCAAATCTCGTAATTACCCCCTTTACCCCACCCCTGTATCCGCCCTTGATCTTGACCCGATGAAGCTTTTTATTCTTATTAATTAAATGTAATAATCCTTTTATATTAGACATATATTTTTTTATAGGCGCATACTGAAATATCTATGAATTAGGATCTGTCAGATTCCACTTTTCGAAGATTTTATTAAAATTTTCACGTTTGATTCGTTTTCTGAGCCCTAATCTAATAAAAGAAAATTTAATAAATGCCTGATTTACTTCAATTAAATCAAGATGAATTAAATTAAAAAAGTCAACTTATGAATGAAATGACAGTTCGAGGTTATGTCATATCTTATTTTCATTTTATTTTTTATTGAAAATAATTAATCTAATCTATCATTGTTATATTGATCAAATAATAAGTCACTTTCATCAATAAGATCGTACAACTTTATATATGCAAATAAAATTAAATAAATTGCCAAGAAACACATTGAATTTCTATAAGCGAGTGGTGGGGAGGAGATTCCAAGTGCGTCAAACCAATCAAAAACAGGTACGCAAAAATCTTGGGATCAGCCAATCTTGTCTCTTCGAATATCCTTGGAAAAGAGCAAGAAGCTGGAACATGCGGAAGCCACGCTGAAGCAAAAACCGCCAAGACAAGAAGCCATATTTGGAACCATAAATTCCTTAAAATTTGACAAATGTTTTTTACTTAAAAATTGTTTTATAATGATTTTAGTGTTTATTTCTAATGTGAATAATAAATAAAGAGGACATGAGGTGATATTAAGGAATCTACTAAATAAAGAAGATTTATTAAAAGACTTCTTACCTTGGTTCGTATCTTAAACTTATCTCTATTAATTTAAGTTAAATTTATTTATTTTTTTCATCCACTTTCAAAACATTTTTACTTTCTACAGCCCAAATTATATATGGGCCTTTAGTATAAAGTATCGTCAAAAAATTACTAGAGATTTTGATGATTCTCGACTACCTGTTCTCGACCTCTCTTGAATTGTAAAAAATATTTGCAATTATGTTTCGATCTCTCTGTCATTAGTGTGTCAGTAGTGACTTGACACGTTGTGGTTACTCTGAAGAGTAACTCTCATGGGAATTATACTGAGGTGGGTTCCCCTTTCCTTCCTCAGGAGGAGGCATCTCAAATAGAGTTGGATAATTTTTTGGTCGATTTGAACTCGAGTTGTATTCAACTCAGGATTATAAGCTTAACTGCTTTATCCCCTCCTATGTTTCGATAATTTTCATTAAAAGCACACATATGTATATAAACAAGTTAAATTATATTTAACAAAAATTTCGTTGGTTTTACATTTACAATTTTTATAAAAAACATTTCATCACCAAGAGTTTTTTTATTGATTTTTTTCGTATTTTTTTTTTCTTTTTTAATTTACTTAATTATCTTTAATGAATTGATAGACCACTGAAAAGTCTTTGTTGCCAAGTCCTCGGTTGACCATTGTGCGATAAATTTGGTGAGAAAGGGATCCTAGGGGAGTTGGAGAACCAGTTCTTGTGGACAAATCTTGAGCGATGCCGAGGTCCTTAGTGATCAGCCAGGTGCCAAAACCACCCTGAAATCAAACAACAACTTAATTATCATTGGCTTAACGAAAAGAATGAAGAATTAATCTAATTTTTCAAATTTTTTAAAGAACTAAACCTCCGTATATTATACGAGAGCTGTTCTCCAAATATCTTATTAACATTACTTTCCTTACACCTTACACTATTTCTCAATAGGGTCTCCGCCGTTATTTAGGCGCTTGTTCCCATAAGAAACCAGTTTTTGAAGTCATCGTCGAAGAATGTCGCCAGGGATGAAAGTCAAATCTGCACGATACTACAATATCACGGTTGAAATGTTTTCTACCTAGGAATTTCTTCAAGTAGTGTGAAGTTTAAGGGTAAACAATAATGAGTGGTTAATTTCTGCAAATTATAAGATCGGTCAATCTCTCCACCATTGTGACAGAACGCTTAAGTGTTCGAAAATTGTGCTCTAGATCGGCAGCATCATTATTGACCTCGATAAAACCCAGAGAAACATCATTTTTTTATTCATTATTGTGAAACTGGTGGGCAACACGCTCCAGCAACACAGGCAGAGTTGCAGAAACTGAGCGATTAACTGAGGAAACTTGCGCAGTTTATCTGAGCACAAGTAGATACTTTTGCATAGGCAGCTGGCCTGCACAAAAACCTGCGTGAACTGCGTAGTTTCCTCAGTTTATCTCTCAGAAATGACTTCACACGTGATAAACAGTTTAACTGTGTGTGTGTATGGGCCTATTTAGGTTAGTAATATTTGACAGTTTCTAAAACTTTGACTGAGAAAAAATTTGATACTTTCCAAGTCTATTTGTCCTATTTTAATAAATATAAAGTCTTGCTTGAAAGTAAGGAGAATGCAGATTTTTTGTTCCATGAATTTTTTTTTATTTATATTTAGATACATTGTACCAAACTTAAGACACGATCATTACTATTATTAATTAAATTTAGCAAATGGAGTTAACATTCCCCTTTGACATACGAGTATATTTTAATTATGATAATAAAGCAGAAGTGGGGAAAAATTTAATATCATCACTTTTAAATAACAAATATTAAAATTACTTTTTTTAATAAAAGCCTAATAAATTTTTTTTTTCAATAGGAAGAAAACCTGATGTTATTAATCACCGATTAAAATTTACGAACATAAATGATGCTGGATAACAATTTTAGTTACTTTTCAAGATGTAAATGGACTTTGATTGCGAGTTACCAGGAAAATTTCTGTTGTATGAAATACTGCCATTAAGTAAGTATGATATTTTTGAAACAATTCTTACTAATCATATTGACTGTTCAGCTTACTCTAGGGCAGGGGTGGCAAACATCAGCCGAGCAAATAAATAAATATTTTCGGTTTAACTCAACCTTCAGATACCAATTACATCTAGAGATTTACAATGTGATGATTTTGTATCTTCTAAAGAGCAATAAATACTCGTAAATATATTTTATAAAATATAGCACAGTGTTAAATATTTATTAAAAATATATAAATACTGTACAACGTTTCGACTGCTTCGACTATTATTATTTATTGTTCACTTGAGTCGGAGCAAGTGCACAGTGCTTGATAACGGCTGCAGAATAAGCAGTCGAAACTTTGTACAGTATTTATATTTTTAATAAATAATTAATAACAAAAATGTGGTCTATAATTAAAAATTCTCCTAATAATAATATTTCAAACCACAAAAGGTTTAATAAACATATAGCACAGTGGTCAGGATATATGATAGAAATTTTAATTCCAAACATTTTGGTTGTTAGTCGATCATGTTACCTGGTAATCATTAGCACTTGGAACTCCTTCCATTGTTCCTGGCACAGGATTATACACCTCTGAAGACCAACACCGTCCTGTGCTCGTATTGAGGATTCCCATCAAAGTTTTGGCATCAAGTCCCAATCTAAAAAAAAAAAAAATTATAGAAGGCAGTTCGACACTAATTAAATATCATAATTTTTTTGTAAAATATAGTTCCGCCGACTCCGCGGGAATAATATTAGGCGAAGAAAGAAGAAGAAGATTGTATAATTTAGTCTTTTTTTTCGATTTGATACTTGTTAAATTTTTTAGCAAAGTTGCTCAATTCTTTATAATGCCAAATTATTTATCTAATATATAGCTAAACAATATAATGATTATTATTAGGGGAATTTTTAATTATATAGACCACATTTTTGTATTATTTATTAAAAATATAAATACTGTACAACATTTCGACTGCTTATTCTGCAGCCGTTCTCAAGTACTGTGCACTTGGTCCTACTCAAATGAACTAACAGTTAGTTCACTTGAGTAGGACCAAGTGCATAACAATAATTAATACAAAAATGTGGTCAATAATTAAAAATTCCCCTAATAATAATAATTCAAACCACACAAGCTTTAATAAATATAATAATTACAATTAACAATTTTGGTAGCTCTTTTTTTTTTTTTCTTTTTTTGAAAAAAAAACATTCACACTTTTTTCTCATTCACACACACACTCACCCACACATTCACACAGTCTTTTCGGCAACTTAGGCCATTTAAGACTTTGACGATAACCGTTATGAATATTTGGGGTCCAGGCATTCTTATTTAAGCCATTTAGTATCCAAATGCCTTTAATAAAATCATCGGACTGCCTGGGGTCCGAACCCGCGACGTTCGGTATACGAAGTTAGCACGCTAACCCCTACACCAAGCCCCGAGGGCTTGGTAGCTCTTGGAAATCATAGATTAATTAAAATAAAAAGAGTGAAAAATATTAGGAATTGATTTCAAATTGAAATTGTATTTTTTATAATTTAAGAAATTCGTACTTTTCCAATTTCTTTCTTAAAAAATAAACTTCAATTTAATGAATTTCCACGGCCAAATTAAGTGTGACTATGAAAATTTTTGATGGAGTCATGAAAAAAACAAGACGGCCCAAATATTATTTTATTTTAAATCTCGCCCTCACGGCTGACGTTTCGGCCCGAGGTCTAGGCCATCTTCAGAGCCAGCTGGCAATAATCAAAATGTGTGAAAACTTGCAACAACAGTGACAACATTCAGCATGTGGTCCGCTCACAGCAAAGCGTAGAGAAATGATGAGACATTTTGATTATTGCCAGCCGGCTCTGAAGATGGCCTAGACCTCGGGCCGAAAGGTCAGCCGTGAGGGCGTGATTTAAAATAAAATAATATTTGGCTGCATTCGTCTTGTTTTTTTCATGACTCCATCATCATTAAGCCAACAGCCACAGATCTTTTTCGAATGAAAATTTTTGAAAATTTCATTTCTTGCTACTAGATATTGTCGATTCGGAATCAAGCTACATATTTCGGTCAGCTATGTTCTTTTTTACTTTTTTCTTTATAAGAATTAGATAACTTTGTCAGAATAAAGGGAAATTCAACGGAAACTGTTTACTTTCTAATTAGATTTTTTTTTTAATTGATTGTATACTTGATTCCAAGGTTCATAGCCTCTGAAACCCCGATCATAGAGATGGCCAGGAGCATGTTGTTTGCGATTTTGGCTGCTTGTCCCATGCCCGGTCCCCCACAATGCACCACGCGTCCACCCATAGCTAAGAGTACAGGCTCTGCCTCCGGAATGCGCTTGTTACTGCCACCAACCATAAAGGTGAGGGTAGCTTTTTCTGCACCCACAACACCTGCAACAAATTTTACTCAATAATACTCTTTCGTACATATTACTAAATCTTAGATAAAATAAAAAATATATTTAACATACCTCCTGATACAGGGGTATCAAGAAAGTCAAATCCTTCCTTTGTGGCGTCTTCACTAAGTGATTTCGCTACGCCAGGATCAATTGTGCTGCTATCCATAAGCAATGTTCCTTTTTTGGCCGATCTATAATACAGGTCAACAAAAAAATTTTTTTTTTAGGATTTCTGTTATTATGCTGGAATTCTTATTCTTATTCTAGACACCGAAAAACTTAAAAAAACTTAAAATTCCATTTTTTCTTTTTAAAGTTTGCTTTTGTTTAATACGAAATAGCCCATACAAACATAATAGAAATACAAAAAATATTCATTTTTAAACTTGATTTCTTGTTATTCTACATTTATATGCTATTGTTTATCACATATCTTAAATTAAAATGACTACAAAAGCAAACTTTAATCAAAAAAATTATTTTTCCCTTTATTTGTAGCATAGGATAAACGAAAATTTCATATGCAGAAGCCAGACCGGTTGACCGGTGTAATCAAATAAAAATTTATTTTAATAATTTAATATATGATTTAGTATATAGAGATATATAGGCATTTGCCCCCCCCCCCCCCCCCCAAGGGCTCTGATTTTTATAAAATTTTATATTATTCTAAATAAAATACTCCAAAATACATCTACGAGTATACAAACTGTACAAAATTAAACAATTAATTATTATTAAATTAAATATGTTTTGGCCAAATTTGAGTATCCATTTGTAAGTAAATTTTAAGAAAAAAAAATGTTTGCCCCCCCCCCCCAAGAAAAAGTTGAAATGACGCCACTGGTCCGGACCTGTATTGTTTAATTTTGGATACTTACTTAAATATACCATCATTTCCTTGATAGGCCTCTCGGACTATAACATTATTCGGAAGCATAGTGACGACCATCTCTGCTTGGGATGCTGCATCTCCTGGACTGGAACACACTCGAGCGCCGAGAGATTTAAGTGGTGACATCGCCTCCGGGTTTACATCAAATATTGAGACAGTGTGACCCTTTAAAATCAAACGGTATACATTTATTTAAATTTACAACTCTATTTTTAAAGAATACTCAACACACTGAGAGTATTGATTAGTTCGATAAATTTGAAACAATATAAAATGCTTAGATTAGATATCCTTATGCTTAATTTGTTCTTTGACTATTAACGTTCATTGCCACTCACCTTGTTGATAAGATGTTTGGCCATGAAACGGCCCATATTTCCAATTCCAACGAAACCAATTTTGGCCATTGTCCTTTTTTGAGCTGGAAACAAAAAAAGAAAGGCTAATTATGAAAGATTCAATTGTTAGAGAAATAGAAATTATAAGATCGATTTATTTATGGGCAAGAAGTAAGAGAATTACTTTAATGGATTATTCCCCGTGACCGAAAGGCTAGAGATATTGACACATTATTCGGACTCCATACAGTCGGATGAATTTATTTAAATTTGTGATACTAATGGTATAATTAAATATGCCTGGGCCCTAATATATTCTAATTATTAATAATATAAATATCGTTTAAAGTCTAAATGGCTTAAGATGCCGAAAAGACTTTAAAAAAATTTATTTCTATTTTTCCCTAGAGTGCACTTTGGTTGAAGGATTTAAAAATAAAAAGTAAATTTTCTGAGAGAAAAGGAGGCGGCAATCTTAATGAAATCACATGTGAAGGAAAAACAAGAGAGAAGTTCAATCAATGAAAAAAAAAATAAAACGTATTGCATTCACTCAGACGTCATTATTTTAAGTTGAAGGTCTTCATCCTTCTGAAAGGTAGAAATGTTTCTAAACGGAACAAATTCTACCTAAACATTCTTTATTTAACAATTATTTAAAATGCAAGGGAAACATATTTATTATAATAAATATTTTTGATGATTTTTTTTAATTTGTGAGGCTTTCTCTCTTTGAGGAGAATAGTCGCAAAAAATGGGGTAAAGTACATGAAATACAATACACTCTAGTTGGGAAATATGCTTAAAAAAGGAACAGATAAAATTTTGAGACGGTATATACCCGAATTTTTAATTAATGGTTTTTTTTTTTAAATCTCGAATTTTGAATGCAGTCACAAGTCCAAAGAATCTTTTTTATTTTTTACTCCTCAACGCGACAAAACTTGTTTTGCGTGCAATTATATTATAATATAATTTTGGCAAAGATTCAAACCAACTTTTATTGTGGAAAATGTTAAATTTGACTGTTTCAGTACACAAGGTATTATATATAATTGCTTGAAGTTGTGGCTGTGATGTGATTATAATGGAGAGATGGAGATATCAGCAAAATTGGAAATCTTGAGGTTCAATAAAACTCCCAGAATAAGACGTTTCGGCCTGAATTTATTTGGCCTTCTTCAGTTATTGGGAATTATACAGATAATGCAAGTGCACATGTGATTGAACCAGAATTTGTCAATAATAATATTTATTTGCTTCATACAAAATTATGTGGCTCCTGTGCCCAAGATCAGAGATAAGAGGCACAGGAGCCATATAATTTTGTATGAAGCAAATAAATTTTATTATTGATTGTATAATACCCAATAACTAAAGATGGCCAAATAAATTCAGGCCGAAACGTCTTATTGTGAGAGTTTTATTGAACCTAGATCATTCCAATTTGGCTGATATCTCCATCCCTCTGTTATAATCACATACCTCTTCTAATTAAAATAAAGAGGTGGTACATATGAATTCATTTTTGAAAGGTTAATAGTTAACAAGAGAAATGAATATTATCAGCCATCTAATCTAATTACGTATGATCCAGTGATATAGGCTTACCGCTAATATTAGATAACTTATGATAATTTTCAAGTGTCACTCAGGAGATTATGCAATAATTTAAGGATCCAAGCTGTAATCAACAAATGGGCTAGTGGAGAGAACTGAGGATGGGTCATATTTAGAGCGCAACTAAATGTCATGGGGGATGAGAAGGTTTTTAAGAGACCCTTTTTGGTATTAAGCCGGATCTTTCGGGAGTTTTATGGTCTAATATTTTAAACAAATTCATTGTTAAAACAAAGATTCGAAGGTCAAAAAATTAAATCTCGGGTCTTTTTAGACTTTTTCTCCATCCTGGATGGGGGTTCAAAAACTACTCGCTTCCCTAAGGCCGTTACATAAGCATTTTATAGTTATCAAATTTAAATAATTTTTGTAAAAATTAGTTGTTTCAATTAATTAATAAAATTTTACATATTCATAATTCAGTGGTGCAACCAGGAAGAACCCAATTTGGGGGTTAAATCCCCTATGAGAGAAAAAAATAGCTTGTTTTTTCAATTAAAAAAATGTTTGCATTTGTTTTAAATATTATTGACTAATAAATCATTGGATTCCAAATGATATAAGTCAGCGTTTCCCAAACTTTTACTATATATATATAGTATTCTTATTATGAGTATCATCTAAAGTCGATATGGCCTAAGATACCGAAAAAACATTTAAAAAAAAAAAAAACAATAATTCATTACTTCCCCGAATACCAATTAGGAGAGATCATAACCCCCCTGCCACCCTTCCAGGCGCCACGGCATAATTAATTATTAAACTTTGATTTGTTTCCTAATCCTCGTCCCTCTGATTTGTTTAATCGGCCTTGAACTCTCCTTTTCACATGTGTATGCTTACTATATTAAAGAATTATCATTAATAAGTTATCAAACATTCTTTTTTCTCTCTTTTTTTTATTGAATCTATATTATTATATAATTATCTTTATCTTATTTGAATTACATTCACAATTATAACGAAAAATAATATAAATAATATTTCGAGATAAGATTTTTTTATGCAATGATAAAAAAAAAAGTTATATTTTCTTTTTAAAAAGATTTTGTATTATATTTTTTATTGTTTGTAAATTGATGAGAGTCCTATCAGACATATTTCAGTAATACTCGTATAACAAAGCCTTTGAATTTCGAAGGCAAATTTTATTTTAGGCAGAACCGTAGCCAGATCTGATGTGACTGATCGCATAGCACACAACTTTCTCTTATCTTCGGTAATCGAAAGTTGTGTACTGTGCTTATCACCCGATTTTTTTGTGTAGACATATATATAGTTTCCCCTAGGACCTCAGATCCAAACTTGACCACTTACATTTCTTAAGTAATAATAAAAGTTCCAAAAGGAGGGCCCCCTTTTGAATCAAAATATACATGCAAATCCCCATTGGGATTTAAAATTGAATGAATTTGAAAAATCTGAAATACTACATCAGTAAAATGGGCTTCAAACAATTTTCAGGACAAAATTAGATCTAAAAAATATTTGATTTATGATTTTTAATCAAAATCTTTAGTCAATTTTGAGAAAATCGAAAAAAAATGAAAAAGTAAATCAATAAAGTGTACTTTAAACAATTTTCACGAAATATTTTACTGATATATTATTTAAAAAGCATGTAAAAAAATAATTAATTTTTGAAGTTAACGATGTTGATTTTTGAATTTTAATCAAAATTTTGAGAAATTAAAAAAAAAAAAAACTGAAATAGTACTTCAGTAAAGTACCGCCGATTTTACTCAAAAACTTATTTTCATGCCTCAGGGGGAGGGGGGGGGGGGGGCTAACTTATAAAATTTCAACCTCGTAGCTCATCTCCTTCATGCTTAAAAATGTCACTATATTTCTGCTTCTAAGCTACCTGTAATTACTTCCTAAAAATGTCATTGGTGTTTTTACAGAAGTCCCTGTGCCGTCGTGAGCGTCTACTTGAAAAATCTCATTCTCGTTTGACTGACAAGGAGCCTACTGATGAAGCATTGGCTATTTTCACAATTTCGAGACTACACTTCAAAATATGAGATCTTTTCAAATCAAGAGGAGATTGAAGGTCCGAGAGAAAATAAATAAAATTTTTCCTTTTTAATATATAAAGTCCTAGGTGAGTGCAATTTAAATTTTTACTTTAAAAGGGTATAAATATTTGATGTCCTATCCTAAAAGTCTTAAACGGATATATGTTAGCGTAGGTCTAAAACCATTCGGCCTCAAACTCAACCCAACTGTGTTGTGATTGTTGCATAGGTATTTTATCGAACATTCTTTCACCGAAACAAGGGCCTAAACAGGAATATTACCAAAAAAATTTTGAAATAACGAAACCATATCACTAAAATGCTTTTTGATTAAAAACTAAAGTCTTTCTAATAGATCTACCAATAGGAATATAAAACAGGGGCAGCCCGGCCCCCCCCCCCCAGGGCCGGAACTAGGAGATTTTGTAGGGGGGGCAAAATTTAATTTGCCGCCCCCTCCTTAAAATTTTCTATACAAAATTCATATTATTTTACCTTTTTTTTAGTAAATCTTTCTTTAATTGTCGCCCCCTGATATCTGCCGCCCGGGGCAAACGCACCCACTGCCCCCCCCCCTAGATCCGGCCCTGCCCCCCCCCCACACATATATACATATTCATATATACGGGTATATAGCCAATATCTATATATTTGCTTGAAAAAGTTTGTCGCATTAATAAAAGAAATAAAAAAAATGAAATATAATAATATATGAGCATTTCTTAAATAAAACTTTTGTCTTTAAGAGGGCCGGGCCCCTTTAAAAATTTTTGTATATGGAGGGGGGGGAGGGATATTTAAAAATGAGTTCGGGCTCCCCCCTCCGAAAAAAATTTCTATATACGATATATAAATTTCTAACATGTGTTTGTACGCATTAGCCCCTTTTTTTCTTATTCGATCTTAATTAATAAAATTCAAAATACAAATAAGTGAGAGTATATATACTAATATATATATTTCTTAATGCGCCAATTAGGTAGGCCTTTGTTTATAAACAAACAAGTGAGAAAGTTGTGGCGAAAGACCACCGCAGACGGACGGACCCAAGTCATCTATGACTGGGAAACGAGGGGAGGGGGGGGGACCCTCTGACCGTGCGTCTGAATATTAAATAAAGCTCTGAAACCTAGTATTAACTTGAACAATTATAAAAACTGCTTACTTTTTCAAATGAAACAATCAATTTTTACTTTAAAATTATTATATAATCCTTCAAGTTATTTTTAGATAAGAAATATAAACAGATGCCTCGAATTTTGTTGTTATTTTGTAAATGATTTCCATTCCAACCTGTTGTCGAGTGGCTGGCGCGTACTAATAGTTGTCTCGAAGCTGAAAACAACGCTGGACACATCTTGGTGATGATGACGATGATGTTATCAGAACTAGTTCAACTCAAAGAAGACCAAATACCTCAGGCCGAGGTCTCCAGGCCATGCCTGGCGTAGTGACAGTCCACTGATAGTGACCTTCACAACATCACCTCGCTACGCATCCGGGTGCCATCTAGCGGTACTGAACATAAACAGAAGGAAATCATGTGACAAAAGAACATGTTAATTAAAAAATTATCACTAATAGAAGATGGAAGCAAATAAATTAATATTATTACCTCAAGAGTTAACTTAAGCGAAAAAATATAAGACAGACATCATTGGATAAGGGAACACAGTAGCGAAACCCCCTTCCTCCCCCTAATAAATAATAAATTATTACTAATATTATTTTTGCATTAAATTTTATTGAAAATGAAAGACAATTTTCATAATAATTATGGGAGGCACGAAACTTATCTTAACAGTCTATGCTCTGAAGAATGGGGACCGAAACGTCGATAGAGTTAAATACAATTTCTTGAGTTGATTAGCTGTAGTTATTGAATTAAAAGAAAGGGAAACGCAGCGAGGTGAAATAAAATGCTTTAAATTTTGATGCCGAAGTTTCGGGTGCTTGTTGCATTCATCTTCAGGGCAAGCAAAATTGTCAAAGTTTAGTACAGATTATGCGGTACTGGTACAGCCATCTATTAGACTCTAATAGACTCTCGCGAAGCATTAAACACTAAATTTTAACGATGAAAATTATTTTTTATTATTTAAAATTTTATAGTTGGAGAGCAAAGGGCCCGGACCCCGGGGATATAGGCCCCCCCCCCTCCGCCCTCTGTCTTCGGGCCTGCGCTCGTATATACAGTGGAACTTCGCTTAACGAGCATAATTCGTAAATACTCATAAAGCGAAACACTCGAAATGCGAAATAATAACATTCTTACCATAGAGCTGTCCCCTCCCCCCACCCCCACCCCTCATGACACAGACTGATGTGTACAATTCAGGACTTCCCTCTCTTCGCCACTCGTTATGCTCAGTGGCGTCATTTGGAGGCAGGGGGGCATTTGCCCCCCCCCCCCCCCCCAAGGGCTCTGATTTTTATAAAATTTTATATTATTTTAAATAAAATACTCCAAAATACATCTACGAGTATACAAACTGTACAAAATTAAACATTTAATTAAATTAAATATGTTTTGGCCAAATTTGAGTACCCATTTGTAATTAAATTTTAAGAAAAAAATGTTTGCCCCCCCCAAGAAAAAATTTGCCCCCTCCCCCAAGAAAAAATTGAAATGACGCCACTGGTTATGCTAAACGACGCTCGTTATTCTTTTACAATTTGTTTTGCTCGTTATTCGAATTAAACTTTATGAGAAGTGCTCGCTAAGGTCTACTGTACTTTCCAGCTTCATTTTTTAAGATTTGTTCAATTTACTCGACCAAATTTTTCTAGGCTCATCCCATTTATTTGACTCTGCTCAGATCGATATAGATCTAAGTCTTTACCTTCATTTTTAAGGTTTCAAGTTCCTTTAGAGATCTCTCGCAAGTTTACTTCCGCGATCCCTTAGCTCCTTTATTTTCACATTCCTCAATGCTTGGCAGCAGTCCCCCCTTTCTAAATTCAGGTCCTGGCTGTGAGCCCTGTGTGGAAAATATATTTTTTTACTTAGTTTTTTCATATCTAAATAAATATATTAATAGATATTTATATATTTACATAGAAAAGATGTTTTTGTATTTGCGTGAAGACGACCAAGCCCTTCTCATCTTCGACAATAGCCTCCGGGCTTACTTCCAATTGTAACTGAATCTTTTGAGTGGTCTTGAAATGTCTATCCTTCAGGTTGGTCCTGGCCATATGTTTCCTAGCCTGGAGAGCCAGACTCTGCAGCTGGAAACAATTCATTTCTAGAGAAAGAAAATAAATCAGGGGATGTTTTAATTCTCAATAAATTTTTTCAAAAAAAAAAAAAAAAAAAAAAAATTTTTTATTTATCCAAGACTCATTGTAATATTAACGAGAAAAATTTTCTAAAATATTTTTAATCTAATATTAAATATTTATTAATGCAATTTCTTTATACGCTATTTATATAAGGTAATAAAATAAAATTAAAACAAACAAACCTGTTGTTCCCGACTCGGGAATCCTGAATATAAATGTCCACGGTTGTTACCATGATTATCATATTTATAAGGTGAGATATAAGAATTTCTAAAATTAGGCAAAAAATTATCACTTGCCAATTATAGATGGTTAATTAAATATTCATTAAAAATTACCCCTCGGGCTTTTTCAATCGATTAATTTCCTTTTTCAGACGAGCTATTTGATTACCAAGAGATTTATTTTCTCTAATTAAATCCTAAAAAAAAAATATCATTTAAATTCTAATATTCTATTTTACCCAAATTCTTGTCTTATATTTATTAGAAAAAAAACTAATTTCTTTGAGATAAAATTAAATTTTATTTGAAATTTTTTATTTTAGGTTCAACTCAAGATTTCCAGATGATCAGGGAATAATGACGAAGAATTGCCGACCGAAAATTAAATAGAACAAAACAAAAACCTACCAAACATGCCGTTGGAAGATTATAAATAAATTCTACCTTATATTTGAGAGACTTTTTCTCAAGTTCTTCCCGATTGAAGGTAGCTGCCTGGCGCACATGTGCAAGTTCGTTCTTTAATTTTCCAACAATAGCTCGGTGATCTTTTTCTCTTTCAATTAATTTTAACCAAGATTCCTCTCGACGTTCTAATACTTCTCTAAGCATTAACATATCTTCTTCCAGTTGTGCAAAATCTTTCCTAAAATAATCAAAAATTATAATTCTATAGCCCTTTGATAAAAGAATTTGTAACCAGTAGGGCTGTGCAAAATAATCGATTAATCACCGATTATTTTCTAAAAAAATAATCGATTATTTCGATTATTTTTCATAATCTATTAAAATGATTTTCGCGAGAGGTAAAAAAAGAGAATTTTACTAAAAGAAATTTCGTTTTACTAAAAAAAAAAAAGATAAAATGAATTTCACCAGAGGGAAAAATGGAAATTAGACAAAAAAATTTTGGCAGGATTTTCCCTCCTGGATATTTTACTAGAGAAAAAAAAGGGATAATCGATTATTTTTTTTCATAATCGATTTTTTCCCATAATAGATTATTTTTTCGTCTGTCCGGATTCAATAATCAATAATAGATGAATCATAATCGATAATTGATTTTTTTTCCCATAATCGTACACCCCTAGTAACCAGTCCACAAAAAGTAAAACCAGTATTTCCGTGTCATGTGCCATTATACCTTCATTAACCTAACACCTTTTTTAGACTTGGGCTAAACGCACACCGATCGAGCAAAAACGTTTTCGAACAAAACAATCGTGCCTAAAATTGTTTATGGGACAACGCACACCGAGGAGGCAAAACACAATTAAACATGATTAGACATCATTGAACAAAATGTTTTGCAATTGAGCGTTTTGATCAATCGATGTGCGTTGGCAGTGAGCAAAACGTTTTGCTCTTGGACAAAACGTTTTGTTTATTAATTAATTAATTATTAGGAAAGAGGATGCAGCCAAATAATTGAGCCTCTATTCAGTAATGAAGACTCTTTATTGGGACGTTTCGGCTGGGATCAACCCTGCCATCTTCAGCCTTCAAAGAGCATATTTAAATTATATATATATATATATATATATATATAATAGAGTTGTCATTTGTTAATAATACAAGTTATTTGCATTTTATGTTCAATGAATGTTATATATTATATTATATATAGCTTATAATGAAGATTATAAGCTTGACCTTCATGCTATCACTTGGTATTTGGTATTTTAAGAAATATTACATTCATTGGACAAAAAATGCAAATAACTTGTATTATTAACAAATGACAACTCTGTTTATATATATAAAATTTAAATATACCCTTTGAAGGCTGAAGATGGCAGGGTTGATCCCAGCCGAAACGTCCCAATAAAGAGTGTTTATTACTAAATAATAGAGGCTCAATTTTTTGGCTGCATCCTCTTTCCTATCCAACATATCAGCTACAGCCACGTTCTATTATTCAACAAAACGTTTTGTCCATTTTTTTTTCAATTAGTGTGCATTTGCATAGAGCAAAATGTTTTGTCATTGTGCGTTTTGCTCAATCGGTGTGTGTTGGTATTGAGCAAAACGTTTTGCTCAATTGGTGTGCGTTCAGCCTAATAAAGGGAAGGGAGGAGAATTTTCCCTGAAAAACTTGTCAATATTAATGAAATCGTAGTTACCGTATTCTAGATTTTAGCCCCAATATTGCTAATGTTCAAATAACTGTCTGATTATTTTTTATTTCTATCTCACCTGGATAGAACTACTTCATTTTCATCCCTTTTCACAATCTCCAGGCCTGTGAGTGCTTTATTGTCGTTTTCTTTCTCATCGTCTTTATCTATCGTAAAAGTCCCATGCGAATCTGTTTGCGTAAATGCATCCGAACCCAAAAAGTCCGTTTTACTTGGTTTATTTTGTTCATTTGTTGCACTGATAACTCTTCTGGCAAGCTCTTGAAACTCTTTACCCGCTCCCTTTAAGCCTTTTTTATTCTTGATCAAATCGTTTAATGAATTACATTCATCTTGCAATTGACAGATGATATTAAAATTATTAATGACTTTCTTATATTTCTTTTCTAAATCAGTGTATTTGTGCTTTTGAGTTTCCAACCTCGTAAAGAGCGCCTGGTTTTCGCAAATGAGATTCACATTCCGTCTCTCCACTACTCGTCTCTGGTCTTCTAATTTATGATAAAATTTCGCCAGATACTGTAGTAGATTGCAATGCTCATTCAATTGAAGATGTAATTTGTCTTCGTGATCGCCCTTGGCCAGGCATTCGTCACTTTTTTTCAAAAGATCCTCAATCTTTTGCACCACGCTCATTGTGAACATTTTTAACGATTATTATTTGGACATTTTTCTTTTAAATTTTGTTTCAAATTATAATGTTAAAGAAAAAATTTCATACCGAAAGATTCATTCCTAAATGTATTTATTGTTTATTGTTATTTTTGTAAATATTTACATGTATTTATTTTGGTTTTTAAAATTTTTTATTTAACAACTTGGGAAAAATTTATACAAATTCACGTTGTCTGAGGCATTCTTCAAGTTTCTTAATAGAGTGAGGACTGTAGAACGAAATTTGGAAGTTTATAGATATAGTTTATAGATATAGATACCTTCTTATTGAAAGAAATTTAAATATACAGGATTTGTGAAATTTTTAATTAGATCGACGACTGTTAGTTTCAACCCCAAACGCAGGCCATCTTCAAATTTGAATTTTCCTTTATATACTTCTTTCGTATTATTATTTTTATTATATAATAAATTTAATTCATTTTGTCAAAATTTTAAAGACACAAAAGTACTTTTTCCAGGTTATTTCCATTTAAAACTTTTGCTGCCGTGGGGGACGGATTAATATTAATTTTAAGGTGCGCGTCTCGAGAAACCGTTAAAACACGATTGACTCGAGGCGGCAAGAGATGGCGTTAGTGTTCCCCATAGGAATACATGGGACAAATTGCATTTCATTCTAGACCTTCCAGCTAATTAATTAAAGGCAAAAGATTAATTATTTTTTAACACAATGATTACTAATTTAATTATCTACAACTTATAGAGCTCCTTTTTTAAAATATCTTTTATTTAATGCGATTAATCTAAATTTTTTTTTTTTTTCGAAAATCAAAAAAAGGGCTTCTATTATTTGTAGATATTTTAAATAGCTTTAATTTAAAAAAAATTTGAGGTCGATAGCTTCAAAATTGTGGCCGCTGGAAAGTCTCAAAATTAGCACCCCGAGACGCGCACCTTAAGAGCTGAAATTTGGCAGGAATTTTTTTTTATATATTTGGAACCGATTTAGGACTAGCGACGAAAAAAATTCGAAAAAGTCCAAAATAAGGACCACCCTAATTATACCCTTAATATTTTAATTTTCATTTAATAGATTTTCGAAATTAACGGACACCATTCGCTCTTTTTTTTATAGATAAAATATCAAAAAATTATTTCCCTGCTTTAAAATTATTTTTGCGACAATAACAGGTAATTTTCTGGTGGTGGTCACCTATCCAAGCCTGCTGAGTTAATTTCTATAATATCATTCCCTGAAAGGGGAAAGAAATAGTACAATAATAAGTACCTTTTCATCTATAATTTTTACAACAACCGAAAATAAGACATCTGCCCTATGGCTCTGCTATTTATATTAATGCGTCTTTTAAGCTAATTCTACTTATTTAATTTAATAAATCCCATATTCTATTAAACATCTGGCTAATATTTTAATATTTGAAAAATACTTATAAAATTTTTATTTTTAAACACACATACGAACGTAAATAGCTATTTAATTATTATTATTTTTATTTTTGATATTTTCTCTGCGAAGAAAAAAAGGGAGAGGAGGGAATTCCCAGATCCTATCAAACAACTCCCAGAAGAAGCAAGATGTTCAATTAATTTGGAATTAGATTACAGCTTCAAATTTATCTCTGACAACTTTTAAATAATATTTCTAGAATAGTCGATTGTCGCTACTATTTCTCTAAAATAAATGAGAATCAATTTGATTTAATTTAAAGGATTTTTAATGCTATTATATAGATGTTTTTTACTCATACACTGGCCTATTTTTCTTGTCTTTTTTAAACAATTTCCTAATTTCTAATCTCCCTGATATGTATTCCGCCAATTACTAAAATTAACTATTGCAACCTTGATTTTCCAATTTCTTTAGGCTTTTTTTAAAAAATATTTTCAAGTTTAATTATTGATTAGGGCTATGCAAAATAATCTATTAATCGATTATTTACCGATTATTTTCTTAAAAAAAATAATCGATTATTGGGTAAATATGTCGTCAAATGATTTTCGCAAGAGGGAAAAATTGGAAATTTTACTAAACTCCGGATCCAATAATCGATTATTTTTCATAATCGGTAATCGATTATTTTTCATAATCAGTAATCGATTATTTTTCATAATCGGTAATCGATTATTTTTTTCTATAATCGAACACCCCTACTCTTGATATGATATTGAAAGTATTTATTACACAATTTAAGTAAAAAATTGAATGTACTGTACCTATTTTTTGCATATTTCTCAAAATGAAAGAGAAGCTTGGGACTTTTCGCACTCTTATTTCAAAGTAGCTGTCCCAGGAGGCAGAGTGGCCCGGCCCCTTTGGTCAGGAAAATATTAATATATAAAATACTTAAGCTCTTTATTATTATTATTATTTATTTTTTTTTTTAATTTATTTAAGGTCTTTTTCGGCATCTGAGGCGATTCAGACCCCGTACCTCACAGCCAAACTACATCCTATGTGGAACTGACGAAAATCAGGAGATGGATTCATATTCGGCATATCACCTTCACTTCAAAATGATTCCACGAGTCAAGAGGATATTCAGCTTAGATTCTCATGATAGAAGAAGCAAAAGCCAACCGGCGACATGGAGACAGAACATCGCTGAGGTCATGCAAGCCAGAGGTCTTCAAAATGAAAAGTGGAAAGAGGGAGAAACTTAAATTAGACTAATCTTCAGGCAGTCATAAAAAATACTCGGTAATTATAATTAAAATATAACACATCACCCAATAAGTCTCCGGTCTAACTAAGAAAAACAAATTTTTTGTTTAGAAATTCCACTTTATTCTACTTTTCGATGCCCTTTTTGTAAAACGATTTGTCTTTGCTCTTTATTTGAGCCAAATTACTATCCCTGGTGCATCTTTTTCATGTCTGCAAAAAAGCCAATAATCGCTGGGGGCCAAATCTGGAGAGTACGGTGGGGGGGGGGGGGGGCAATTCAAAGGGTCACATGAATCAACACACGAAATTCCTTTCTATTCATTGGTTTGAAAATTACAAAACTGGGGTCACTAAAACGACTGTAACCTCTAAACTAACGGTCAGAATGCCATGAAATTTTTCCACCTACTGTTTAAAATAATATTTATTTATTTATTTATATATTGTATAATTGAAGAAGTTTAAACTCAAATGATTTTCAGTTCCAGAAATAATTAAATAACTTTTGATAGCAAAATCAACATCAAACGATTATAATACTATTTATTTATTTATTATGGGTAGATCTATCTCAATTTGATGATCAATTATTAAATTGGAACTCCTCGGCGCTAGTTGATTTCATCTCTTTTTCAATCAAACCCTCTCACTTGGCGTTGTAATTGGATGAAGGGGTTGCGTCGACTCTCTTCTCTTTCAACCCCCTGGGTCCTAGACTGGATATATAAAATCCACCGGTTGGTCTCTCTGGATCATTTAGAGTTGTCAGTTCGACTTAGAAAGTCACTACAAGAGAACAAAACACCAACACCACCCTCCTCGGTAAGGACAACATTAACTCGCTTCCATTTCATAATTAAAAAAAAAAAAAAAAATTAGAACTTATTACTTTCTCTTACCCTTATATGAAATATATTTTTTAATTTTTTTAGAAAAATCAAAATTTTAGTAGATGAGGATATAATTGCATTTTAGAGACTCCATAATCTCTTGTTTACTTCTATCTTTTTGTGTTACAAAGATGCATGGCCGTCGAAAGTGGCGTGCAGGGTGGGAAAAATCCCCTTGAGGAGGCCCGCTTCCTTTAAGCTCCAACCTTAATTTCCAAATAAAAAAAAATAATTAAAATTATTTTAATGAAATTTTTCCTCGTGAGAAAGACTGATCATTTTGGACGCAAAATAATATGATACGTAAATGTAAATATTATAGAAACTAAATTTATTTTGGTAATAAACGAATTGTTAATCCTGATTTATTTTTCGGGAAATTTAAATCTATCTCTGAGGAGCTAGAATCACGGGACTATTACGAAAAATCTGGGTCGAATGATGGTCTTATTCTGAGCATACTCGAGCCCTTTGAATACCAAAATAAAAAAAAGAAAGAAAATATGTTAAAAAAAAAAAAATTTCTGAAGCATATTGACAAAAAATAAAAATCTCTAAAAGCAGTCAAATATTTATAATCATTGATTAATTAAAGCTTTTGGGGTTTGAATTATTATTATTATGGGAGTTTTTAATTATAAACCACATTTGTATTAATTTTTATTAAAAATATAAATAATTAATACAAATGTCGTCTATAATTAAAAACTATCAAAATAATAATCATTGATTAATGTAATAGAAATCAACTTTTATTTCTTCTAAGGGAGGGATTGCCAAATTTTTTTGGTTTCCTGTTCACTTTATATACTGTATATTAGTCAAGGGGTATACAAGGATGGGATAATGGGGGTAATTGCCCCTCCTCCCCCCCCCCCCAGAGATTTGAGAAAAATATTTTTCTTGGAAATTAAATTTTATTTTTAATTTTTTAATATTTAAAAATTTGATTTGTATATAGCCTATATTCTGGTAAACAACTTCAGAATGCAACTTTAAATTACCGAAAGTAAGAGTAAGTTGTGTGTTGTCCGACCAGTCACACCAAATTACCCCCCTCCTCTGGATCCGCCAATGATATCAGAACCGCGGCTTCCTAAGCAACAAATCTACGGCTTGGGAAATTTACTATAAGGTTTAAGGATTATTATATTTATATTTGAATATTTGAAAATAATTAAGTATCAATGGCTCCCGGCAGGCGTTCAGCAGTCTTTTTTTCGGGGGCCACCTATCCTGATTTTCATCACTGATTGGTGTTTTTAACAACACTGATCGTGATGGCTGAGAGTTTACTTTATTTTTATTTAAGAACTTTTTCGGCATTTATGGCCATTTAGACCTCGTCCCTATTTATTTAATTTGATTGGTAGTCAATTCTTCGCGGATACAAACCCGCGACCCTTGGTAGAAATGGCCAGCATGCTAATCTATTATTATTTTTTTTTAAACAAAATCATTTAGAAATTTTAATATAATTAGTTCGATAATCGCTATTTATTTATTTAAATTTAAATTGATAATTTAATCGCACAGGGCGGGATGAAGCAAGACCTCGATCTTTTTTTAACAAATAGGTGGAAAATCGTAATTTCAAAACTCTTTATTATTTTTATATTCAAATAGGAAGAATAAAATGGGAAAGCAGCTAATAAAATTCCATTTTATTAAAAAATTTATTTTTATATTGACTCTATTGATCCTGACAAATAAATTCCCACTTGTTAAAAGTACTTTATCTGTCCTCTGATTACGCGCCCTTTTCCCCTCTTTTTTATATACTTTCCTATCAAAACCTGATGCAATTTTTATTTAATTGCTTAAAATAGCTTATTTGATCATCAATTGACGTCTACAAGTTGATTAATTTCCTCTCCTACTCCCTTTTTAAGTTAATACACCTGTTTTTATTTAATTAGCTGCCTTTTTAAATATATCCAAAAATTGTATTTTTATGGAAGTTTTGCATACTGTAATTAAAATAATTAACCTCAATTGTTTTTTCACATGACGTGTTTATTTTAATAATTTAAAAATTTTAGTCTAATACCGAGCCACATCCCTCTTTGGGGCACTAAATATTAATCATTTTCGGGGAAATATTCTTTAAGGATCTTCTCTTTCGAGACCCTCGGTCTTGTCTTTATTCCAATTCAATTCGATTTTTCGTCTCGACTTTTTTTTACTTTATTAATGTTTGGGTCAGAGGGCAAAAGGGGCTAAGTCAACTTGAATTCCAAAGGTAGAAGCTGCTTCAATCAGAGTGCAAAAGACACAAAGTAAATATCACTTTTAAAAAAAAGATGTCTTTTGTTTTACAATATAATTGGATTTATTATTAATTACTATATATCACTGGAAATTATTCAATAGTCATTTTATTATTATGATATCAAAATTATAACTGCATTTACGAGGTGAAATTAAACTAGCTTTTAGATTCCTCATGTTTATTTACTTTTGCTCGCCCGAACACCTTAGATGGTTTGGCGATTATTTCTATAAGCCAATTATTTAGAATGAAATTTCCAAAATAATCAAAGTAGTATTTTATTTTTACATCAAATCAATCAAGAAAACTTTTTAAAATGACTATTTTGAATTTCAATTTTTTCTATTCCTTACCTAAATGAAATTTTCTTTCCTTTATCTCATAATTCCTAGCATCAGAGGCCGTTTTAAATGGAAATCAAATTTTATCCAAATTAAATAAAGAAATTCCCCCTTGTTCGTAGAGTTTTAGAGGTCAGGGGTTGCCATCCCTTCTCATACCACAAAAATTCATTTCACAAAAAATACTTTTTTAGATATTTTTCCGAAAATATTTGTTTTTCGTTTTGACATCCAAAACCTCAAAACCTTTTCAAAAATACTTTAGCATTGCCATTAAACTCATATCCCAAAGTTTATAAATAAAAAAACAGTTTTATAGGCCAAAGTCAGAAGGGTTGGGGGGAATATAAATATACATATTTAGTTATAGGCCTAAGTATAAAATTTTAAAAAAATAGGGCCCAAAAGACATACAAGTAATATAATACTGAGAATTTATTATGAGGATGTGGCATATGGGCAGCCAAGGCGAAAATAAAATAACAATCTATTTTTGTCGACGTTTCGAGTGCCGATCGCACTCTTCATCAGGACAAAAATGATGTCAAGTTGTCAGGTTAGTTGACATGGCAGTGTAGCAAACGTTTTTACCAATTTATATTTTCAAGAAATTGATAAAAACGTTGCTACACTGCCATGTCATAATATCCAGCCATCAAGATAACAACTGAGCATTTATTGATGATATGCTTGTTGTCTACTATTATAGTTTATTGTATTTACGCGGTAAAAAAATTAAATCCAAATATTTTGGAAACCTCCTTCTTTAGTAGAGATCCACCTCACCGTAATTCGCCAAGTTTAGAAAGTCTAAAACAGAAGAAGAAACAAACATAAAACACAAAAGAGAATCTAATAGACACCAAATTCAAATATGAATAAAAAATGAAAGTATCTTTTTTAAAGTCGAAGATACTAGATAAATGTATCTTAGATACTTATATCAGGATACTGCCCAACTCCGATGCCGTTAAATAACTTAAATAAACTAAAATAAAGAAAAATTAGGAAGTTGTAAGAGTTATTGCAAAATTTTATAAAAAATACAAGATATTTTTCAGGATTTTTATTGAACGATGACTAATGTAGGTACATATTAACTTCCAGTTTCGGCCTGACTAAATAAAATAAAGAAATTTAAAACCTTATACAGCAGAAAAATAATTAAATACCCTGGGTTGAAAATATTTTTTTTTTTTTAATTTTCCTGCTGAGTGGTTTTATTGTAAATTTACTGTTATGTATTTACGCGCCTTGTGCTTCACGATATTTGTGAACGCACCAGGTGTGTTTCTGAAAGCTGTCCCCAGGGCGTAGTCTAGAAGCCAAGCCAGGTCGCCATTCCGTACCCGTCTTGAATAGCCTAAATTCCATAAAGACACTACATCCTTTATTATTAAATCATCAATTCATTCTGTATGTACCATTAACATTACATTAACCTGTTAAAGAAATCATTGCTTATTTTTATTAGACCAAAATACATCAAGATTCCGCAACAGTCACATCGGTCTAGGCATTTCCAGCTCGTTTCTCGCCGAACTTGAATACAACCAATCCTACCTGGGGAGAATATACTTTTTAAATTATAATGTTTCGATGGCAATCTGCGGACGTTCCACATGCTTGTCCACTAGAGTGGTCCAAACTTTTATGGCAAAAAAAAAAAAATTCAAATCGAAGTTCTTCCCTTTGTTTTGATTTTGTGTTCAAAATTTCAGCCTCCGATCTTTTATACAAGAGAGTGTTCATCGACTTTGTAATATTTTATTTTATGAAAAATTCTTAAAAAGAACTTGTCAGGATATTGAGTAAAACACGTAAATAAGGCTTTTAATTTAAAAATAGTATTTAACAATACTGACGTGTTACAAAAAAAAAAAAACACTCAATAGGAGAATTAAATTCACAAGGTTTTCTGTTTCAATAATATATTAATTTGATATTAACACTTTATACGTATTTCGACACCATATGTGACATCTTCAGAAGCGAATTACATACTGAAGATGACACATATGGTGTCGAAATACGTATAAAGTGTTAATATCAAATTAATATATTATTGAAACAGAAAACCTCGTGAATTTAATTCTCCTATTAAAGCATAATGTTTCAACTAGAGCCAACGGTTACCAGTTTAAAATTAAAAAACACTCAGTTGAGCACCCTCTTCCTCTAAAGCCAACTGAAATTTTACAATGTTATTATTATGGATACATGATACATGTTACAAATTTATGGGGTGGTCAAACTGGA
>JAKCPI010030867.1:0-16589 GCA_023213315.1 Euborellia annulipes
GAGAGAGTAACAGTGTCTGTGGAACATAGAGGACACGAATTATTGCAACAGGGACCGGAGAAATGAGTGTTTTTTTAGACAAAACTCTTCTTTTTACGTCCTTCGTCCATAACTCTCACCGCACACAAAGCTACACCTATTTTTTGACATTTAGAGAGATAAGGAGCCATTTAAAAGACACTTCACATTTCAAGCACTTGTCCAAGATTGGTCTGGTGGTAGTGGTTGGTTTGGCCCGATCGGTTGGTGCGTGTGGAGGCAGGTCTCGACCTGACTGTTCGGGTCCAACTTATCAGGGCAGTCGGGTCGGCCCTTTAGTGAACTGATGATGATTATTGCATCCAACAGGTCTTTAAAATAAGATCTGAGATATTGGATATCGTTCAGAACTTTGGAAATGTTTTTCACCTGGGTGTCTCGTGCAGTTCAACATTTTATTTCAGTACCAGAATTTCCACCCGTAAACATTGACTGACCTCTTTCACTAAAGCACAGAAACTTGATCACATTTTTTAATAAGAATTTTTTCTTTCAAATAAAAGAAAGAGTTTTCCTTTTTACTCACACCCACCACTCTTTTTCTGTGCCTTTGGGATTGGATATCGATACATTAGAAGAGATAAAATAAAAAGATAAGGAGGGAAAATAAAAAAAAAAAAAGGAAAAGTCAAGAAATTGAATAGAATTCTCTTTTCGTTTGGCTTCTTTATCTTTCTCTGCGCTCTTCTTCTGTTTGTTGCTATAGAGATAAATGATGATGGCAAGAGCAGCAGCAGCATCCATCCCTTATTTCGATAAACAACTAACAAGAGAAAGAGACGTTCGCGTAGGCTCTGATACACGAAATCACAATTTTGATCCTTTATTTTATACACTGTAAAAAAAAAAAAAAAAAATATGAATCAAATTTAAGTAGCTTAAAAAAGTAGTAGTCGAGATGGTAAAGACGTCGTACAAAGTCATATATGATGGGAAGAAACCAATTTGCGTGATTTTAAACCTCACGAGAAAGTCTATTCTCTAAAAACAGACGTTAAAATTTAAAATAAACAAATAGGTGTTAAAAAGTAATGTAATCAG
Source organism: Euborellia annulipes (assembly GCA_023213315.1). Classification (NCBI taxonomy): domain Eukaryota; kingdom Metazoa; phylum Arthropoda; class Insecta; order Dermaptera; family Anisolabididae; genus Euborellia; species Euborellia annulipes. The sequence goes on from JAKCPI010030867.1 coordinate 1,081, forward strand.
CGTTAAAAAATGCTTTTCAAAATAACTTCCTTGCCTAAAATAGCTATTCTATAAATAAAAACTTTAAAGCCAAAGCGTTAACATTTAGTAAATAGTGTTAAAAATTAATGCCATGGTTAACGTCGTGTTTAAAATAAAAATGGCGTCCTTAACCTAAAAAGTAAGATTTTGATAGCTTTGAAATAAAAGCAACATGTTAACGTCGGTGTTAAAACTTTGTTTAGAGAATAGCATTTTGTTGTTTTTACTTTACTTTTTAACACCCAATTGTTTATTTTAAATTTTAACGTCTTTTTTAGAGAATAGACCTGGAGAGTTTAACTTCATAAACAGTTTATGTAAAAAATTAGTTTATGAATATCTCTTGAAAATTTTTAACAATGTATAATATTAAAATAAATTTGAAACAAATACATATCATTAAGTTAATAATAATTAAATAAATTAAATTATATATAATAAAATTTGAAAATTTTATTACAATTTTTCAATTAAATTTACAAAAATTAAAATTTAATATTTTTATACATTTAATTATAGAATAATAATTGTGTGATTTAGATTAGAAATGGGAGAATTTAATTTAAAATTTTTCATCATTATAACAAAGAGAATTTTTCATTGGCTTAAATTGACAATTTTTTCTTTTCCTTTTTTTCAGAAAGTTTGGGCCTAAAATTCTCACCTCGTGTACGTTTTGAGAGGGATTAAACTACCACGCATCTTCACTGAAGAAGGCTCTAACACGTAAATCCGGCCCTGATCTTCAGAATAAGGTAGTTAAAAAAATTTATTTCTTTGTGTTTTAAATTAATTTTAATTTTAATATATTTTATTTTTTAGAATAAGTAAATTGTTTATTTCAATGAGGTTTTCCACCCTGTTAAAAATGCTCTAGGCTTTAAAAAATAACCCATAAAAATCCGTCAAGTAGTTTCAGAGTCTATGCATTATAAAGAAAAAGTTAAAATTAAATCTTACAATTATTATTCTATAATTAATCATATAAATATTAAATTTTATTTTTTACTTTCTCTTAATATACTGGTATGTTTATAACCAAAGAATGAGTATCGCGATCTTGTCAGAATTTCGACATTTTAATGAAAATATACGTTTTATGGGCCGCTGAATGGTCTATCTCTGTGTGTATGTGAATTAAATATCTCAAGAACTAAAAAAGCTAGGAGGTTGAAATTTTATATTTAAGTTAGGCACCTACATGGGACGTGACACGAAGCTTTTGAACAAAATCCGCCAAAGAGTACTAGTACTTTACTGATGTACTTTTTCAGTTTTTTTCGATTTTCTCAAAATTCGCCCTAACGATTTTTTTTTTAAATTCATAAATTAATTATTTTTTAGATGCTCTTTAAAATGTATATTCTCATTTTGCCCTTGAAATCTTTTGAAGCACACTTTACTCCTGTACTTCATAGGAGAAATGGTTTATAAATTTTACATCTTGAATTCTAATATATTGGCAAAAAGAAAATATATGTCGTCACAAAAAATCTGGTGTGACAAGCACAGAACACAACTTTCCTAAGAAATTAATTTCTTTTATTTCATCCTTACCCTATATTCAGTCACTAATTATAATTTCTTTCCTACATATTCAACTCTTTAGCAACTCTCTCAAGGGCAAATAGTAATTTAGGTGATCGTACGTAGACTGAATTTTTCCCCCTTTTTTTTCTTTCCTTTTTTTTTATTCAAATAAAGTCTTTTCTCTTTTAGTAGGAATATTTATTTATACGTTTATTTTCCCTTCTTATGCGCGAGTCCTGGGTGTATATGGGGGAGGGGGGCGGGGGGGGGATTATTTTACTTTCCCTCCAATAATCAATAGAAAAGAACTTGAAAGACGTTAAGAAAAAAAAAAAACGAATAATGAGAGTTATATCGGACATAGATGGAAGGCAAAAAAAAAATTCCATATGAATGAATAAATAATAAACTCTTAATTGAAATCGCAAAAGGCTTAGGCTCTGTGGCTTAGGACATGTGGCTGGATTATATTTATCGTTCGTTATTTGCATGTCAAAAATTCGATGTCGAGATTTTGATGGATATACACGTTTTGAGGTCCCCTGAACCCAAAAAAGTGCTTTCCGCGACATGGTCTGTGTGTGAGTGTGTTCAATTTTAAGTATGAAGGAATTGAGCTCAGAGGTTGAAATTTTATATAGACTGTCCTGAGAAAGAGCGCAATGGGCGCTCGAAACGTCGACAGTATAAATTTGTTTTTACTTTTCCTTGGCCTATAGACAATTATTTAATTTTATTTTAATTATTTTAATTTTATTTTCATTATTTTAATTTTATTTTTATTATTTTAATTTTATTTTCATTATTTTAATTTTTTTTTTAATTTCATTATTTTAATTTTATTTTATTTTAATTATTTTCATTAATTTTAATTTTATTTATTTTCATTGTTTTAATTTTTCATTATTTTAATTTTTTTATTTTCATTATTTTAATTTTATTTTCATTATTTTAATTTTTTTATTTTGATTATTTTAATTTTTTATTTTCATTATTTTAATTTTTTTATTTTCATTATTTTAATTTTTTTTATTTTCATTATTTTAATTTTTTTATTTTCATTATTTTAATTTTTTTTATTTTAATTATTTTCATTTTTTTTTTAATTTTTATTATTTTAATTTTTTTTATTTTCATTATTTTAATTTTTTTTTTATTTTCATTATTTTAATTTTATTTTCATTATTTTAATTTTTTTATTTTCATTATTTTAATTTTTTTTATTTTCATTATTTTAATTTTATTTTCAATATTTTTATTTTCAATATTATTTTTATTTTCAATAATTTTATTTTATTTCCAAGTATTACACATACCACTTTGTTCTTAAAAAGCCTATTTTAGTGCTTAATTTCAAAGCCTATTTTAAAGATTTTTTAGTGCCGAGTCCTAGTAATTAACAAACAGGCAGATCTTGCTGCTACTTTATAATAAACTGATAAATAAATTCAAAGTTTAAAAAGCATTAGTTTTAATTTTAATATTCATAGCGAATAATTTGTCGCAAATTGAGCGCAGAAGAGGAGAGAGAGAGAGAGAGAGAGAGAGATGTTTTATCTATGTTAATCACGCCGGATTTCGTGTGAGAGGCGCCCGGAAATGACCTCATCCTCAATGAATTCCTCTGCTCTTTTTTTTATTATTATTATTATTTTTCCTCCCTTTTCTCTCTTCCCACACTCCACCCCCTTGAAACAAACGTCCTCGACGATGTCGTTTAACGCGCGACTCTTTTTTTTTTTTTTTTCTGAAATAACAACTCATTAGACATTTGTATTTTTTTTTTTTTTTTTTAATGACTAATTACAAAGTTTGTTCTTGTTTTTTTTTTTTTTTTTTTTTTTTTTAACAAACATAAATTTCAATAAACTTTTTAAAAATCTATTTACATAATAATAAAACTCTTAAACGAAGAGAGAGAAGGGAGAAATAATTCTTTAAATTTATTTTCTCTAATTGAATTATTAGAGTGACTAGCTGCGCCAACCGGCTTTGCGGATTCCCAGGAATGCCACATTATTTTTTTTTTACTTTCTCTTACCCTATATATGAAATATATAGAGAGAGAAAGTATTGCGATCATGTCAAAAATTGATTCGAGATTTTGATGGATATACATGTTTTGAGGTCCCCTGAGTCCAAAAAAGTGGGTGCCGCAAATTGGTCTGTGTGTGTGTGTGTGTGTGTGTGTGTGTCTGTGTGTGTGTAACGATTTTTAGCATGAAGGAATTGAGCTACCGGATTGAAATTTTATATTTAACTTAGGTACCTTCCCACACGCTCAAAATAAGCTTTTGAACAAAATCTGTCAAAAAGTACTAGTACTTTACTGATGTACTTTTTCAGTTTTTTTTTTATTTTCTCAAAATTCGCTCCAAGGATTTTTTTTTAAATTCATAAATCAACTATTTTTTAGATGCTCTTTAAAATGTATATTCTCATTTTGCCGTTGAAATCTTCTGAAGACCACTTTACTCTTGTTCTTCATAGGAAAGATAGAAATGGTTGCCATGGTAACGGAATTTAAATCTTTTTCTTTTTACTAGATTAAAAATCAAATTTTATTTTATTTTTTTTTTTATAAAAAAAACACTCACACTTTTTTCTCATTCACACACACATACACACAATCTTTCGGCAACTTAGGCCATTTAAGACTTTTACGATAACCGTTATTTAATAATATATATTTATTTGAGGTCCAGGCATTCTTATTTAAGCCATTTGGTATCCAAATGGAAATCATCGGACTGCCTGGGGTCCGAACCCGCGACGTTTGGTATACGAGGTTAGCACGCTAACCTCTACACCAAGCCCCGAGGGCAAATTTTATTTAAATGCTCTTTTATTTTTATTTTATTTCTGTCTTTAATTGTTTCGGAGAAAACATACTCTCTCTCTCTCACTTGCAAACATTATAGTCTGTCTCTACTCTTTTTAAATTCACTTTCCACCTCTTCCATCCATAGGAACAATGTTAATTTCCTATAGGGATTTGTATGTTAATTTCGATTCAAAAGGGGGTCCCCTTTGGAACTTTTTGACGCATTTAAAATTTTTTTTTCCAATTCTTATGAAATTTTGTATTTATTTACGATTCTATATTGTGTATAAAATGTCCAAATATGAGATTAAAATTTTGAAAAATAACCATAGTTTATTTGAAGCAGTCAACATTTAAAATGCAAGTTTGAAACTAAGGTGCTATGGGAAACTAAATATATCTCGACACAAAAAATCTGGTGTGACCAGCACGGTGCACAACTTTCTCTTACCGAAGGGTAAGAGAAAGTTGTGCGCTGTGCGCCAGTCACACCAGATTTTTTTGATTTATTTACAGCTGAAATGAAATTAGAAGAGCTCGACCCGTCCCCCCTCCCCCTTGCTTCCCATTGCCATTGTCTTATAATAAGATTTAATTCGTTTTGACATTGTTTTAAAAAATATGAAGAGTGCACGGTAATTATTATAATTTTTTTTTTTTCTTTTTCAATTACCAAACAATTATCTTATTATAGCTAGTCCAAGTTCATTTTCATTATTTGTTGAAACTCTCGCTGTAATGTGTTGTGTCACGTATAGACAGTACGTAACTACTTTGTGAGTAAATTTCATGGCGATAATAAATACATGAAAGAGAGAGAGAGAGATGTGAACAAACCCAACTGAGGATTTATTTCCTCATTAAGGCGGAATAGGTGTTACGCATATTTTTCCCGATAAGATGGCGTAGTGTGTCATAAAAAGTATGCCCAAAAAATTAAGAAATTCAAAAATTTGCCAAGAGATGTCAGAATGGTAGCTAATAATATTTAATGCATTTGGTTGATTTTCATTGATCTTTTAACAATAAATACTTTATAAATGTTATTATATATTATGTATCTTTTATAAAAGCATAAAAATATATAAATAATAGGCCATTAGGGATCGGCTGTTAGTCTAGCCTGCCATCTATTGCAAGAATGCTGAACTAATTTGACATTTGATTTTTAAATAAATCATCTAAGCTTATTTTAAAAATTTCTTAATTAATATGTGATTAATAATAACAATAAATTCATTTTTAAATTTAAAAAAAAAATTAAAGATTATTGGGACAGATTGTTTTTTTGTATTTGCTTGATAACAAAAAAATTAATTACGATAATTTTTTAATAAGTCATTAAACAAATTATAGCTCCATGTCCCAATAATCTCTTATGAATTTAATTCATTTAAAAAAAAACCGCATTGAAAAATTCCATATAATAGTCTAGTTTTTTTTTTTTAAAGTACTTTTAGACGTCGCTACTGAATTCCCTTAAGGCTCTAGCTATCAGGTGGGGACTTAATTGTGGCACTCACCGTACCAGAGTTCAAGTGTGAGCATCTCGTCCTAGGCGAGATTTTCATGCTCTAATAAAATATAAAAATAGAACATAGTATGAATTAACTAATAATAGAATTATTAATAGAACAACTCTAGTTTATTATTTCCTCCAATTTTTGAAATTATTCATAATAATAATAATAACAAAGGAAATGAATTATTATTATTATTATTATTAAAGCCATTTTGTGTGTGTGTTTTAAGGTTATTGATGTAAAATGGCTTGTAGTTTAGATTAGCTGTCCAAACATTAGACATCATTACACCCCCCCCTCCCCCTCCCTCCAGCCCTGTCTTGAACTTGATCGAAATAGAAGTTGAAAGGGGGGAGTTGGCACCACCGGCCACCGAGTTATAAACCCCCCCTCTCTCCATCTCTCTCTCTATCGAACCAAAAAGAGAGAAAGTTTACTTAAGAGAGATCTAACACCCTCTCACTCACTCACTCACCCTTCATCATGATATTTCAATTAATTTATTATTAAAGAGTAAGTTTTTTTTTTAAATTATTTCGAGTTGTTGGTAAATAAATATATTTTTAGTCATAAAGAAAAATACAAGTAGGTGTTATTGTCAATTAATAATACCGAGGAAGGGTGCGATTTGCGGCTAAAACGTCAAGTTCTTTGAAATTGTCTCCTACACTGTTCTCACCTCTTGTGCTAGAGCTCACGGGCTAGACTTCTATAGGATTTAAATAATAGAAATAGCTACCTACGTTCAGTCCATACAAAAACAAAATACACTGTGCGTCAAAAAAGAGGGGAACATTTTTTGTTTCTTCTTCAGAAGACCTATTCTAATCTACCTGTAATTTATTAAACATTTAATATTTAATAACTTAGACATTTCTAAGTAAATTTAACACAAATCCATATCATTTTAATAAATAATTACAATTTAAGACAAAAAAAAAATGTCGAAATTTTATTTATTAACGCTAATTTTCTAAAATTTTAAATTTAATCTTTCCATTTCAGTTTTTCTCTGTCTATTTTATTGGAAATAAGAACGAAATTTTGAATTAGAATTTATATAGAAATATTTTATTCACTTATTAATTTTACATATTATTATCTTCCCCTTTGGAAAATATGCTTTACAATGCGTACAATTTTTGTTTATACACTTTATACAGTCATTAAATAAAAGAACTCTATGAGTAGGGCAGCCAGCGGAAATAAAAAATCTCTAAATTATTTCGTCTACGTTTCGGGAACGCATCGCTCCCATCTTCAGGGCGAATTAATCTTTCCCTTTCAGTTTTTCTCTATTTTATTGTAAATTCTTTTAAAAACAAAATTTTTAATAATATCCAGTGGCGTATACAGGTGGGGGCGTCCCCCCCCCCCCTTTGGCGCCTCTCGATACGCCTAAGCGCATCCGGCTTTCCGGCTTTTTACCTAAATATCCACTTTTTTTTTTTAATTTCATAATAAATTCATTTTTTAACACAAATCCGGAGAAAAAAAAATTACAAAGCAATGCTCGAACGAAATTCGAGTACTAAAAAAAAAAGGTCAAATGAGATTCGTATAGTCTATTTAAAAAAAACTCGAACAAAATACGGCGCCCCAGTTGAGCTTTGCTCCCCCCCCCCCCGGCCTCAAAGGCTAGTTACGCCGCTGATAACTAACTAAATATGTTGAATTGTCCAATTGAAAATCGACATTTTTGTCTTTGTTTTATTTATATTGTAATTATTTATTAAAATGATATGGATTTGTGTTAAATTTACTTAGAAATGTTTAAGATATCATATTAAATGTTTAATAAATTACAGATAGATTAGAATAGGTCTTCTGAAGAAGTTGCACTATTTTTGACGCGCACTGTATATTATCCAAACTTTTGGCCGGTGTTCTATATTCGATCTCACCTATATTTTTATAAACGTCCTTCTCTTCCACGCGTTATTCATTCATCACATACTTCAATTACTCATTAACGCTACTAATTATTTATTTACGTTAAATGATTTAAAAAAAAAAAAAACGATAAAAAAAGAACTTAACAATTTTACCGCCTCTTAATTAAATATTCTAATTTTTTTTTTTTTTTATTAGTCTAATAATAAATTAACTCATTTTACGAGCTGATAATAAAATTTTATAATACTTTTAATTTTCATAGATAATGAATAAATGAGTGCAAGAGAGGGGAGGGGAGGGGCAGGGAGGGGGAGGGGAAAAGGGAAGAGCTCACTCAAATATTATATTCAATGTTTATTTTGAAATTGCCTATAAAATTCATTAATGAACAAAAAAAACGAAACGGGTGGTCGGTTAGAAAAAAAAAATATATATATAGTTATTTAATAGGCCTATATATAAAAAATTAATAGAGAAAATAACTAATTAACCTAAAAGTGGAAACGATAACGATATAAATTAATTTAAAAAGTCAAGTTTGCGACAAATGGCAACACCAGTTTTTTTTTGTTTTATTGTTTTTTAACTACACTTAAAAAATTTATTTTATTTTAATTGGATAAAAAAAGGAAACTAAGTGATAATGTTGTCTAAAGAAGATTTTAATGGAAATACACGTTTAGAGGGTTCTCGAGTCAATAACGAAGAGAGTGGTTGAAATTTTATTTTTTTAGGCGCCGGAGCTGAGGGGGGGTGCAAGGGTACATTGCCCCCCCTCCCTGGTATCCTATAGCAGGGGGCAGGGTGGCAATATGTCTTCTTTTATTTCATATATTTTTAAAAATAAAATCTTTTAAATTAAAAAAATATTAGAGAAAATTATTTTTTTTTTGACTTTATTCTTTCAAAAAATTAAAAATAAAGAAAATTAAAAATATTTTTAATAGGAGAATTAAATTCACAAGGTTTTCTGTTTCAATAATATATAATTTGATATTAACACTTTATACGTATTTCGACACCATATGTGTCACCTTCAGAAGCGAATTACATACTGAATGGATTAGAATCACTTTTCCACTCTGATTCTAGTCCATTCAGTATGTAATTCGCTTCTGAAGATGACACATATGGTGTCGAAATACGTATAAAGTGTTAATATCAAATTAATATATTATTGAAACAGAAAACCTTGTGAATTTAATTCTCCTATTAAAGCATAATGTTTCAACTAGAGCCAACGGTTACCAGTTTAAAATTAATTAAAATCATTTATTTCCATCAAATAGTATAAAACAAATCTACTATATAGCCTAAACAAATTTTTGATAAAATTAAATTTTAAAAATTTTAAACACACGTATTAACATTTAATTTTATCAAAAAATTTTTTAGACTATATAGTAGATTTCTTTTATACTATTTGATGGAAATAAATATTTTTAATTTTATTTATTTATTATTTATTTATTTATTTACAGTAGTTGTTTGTAGCTGGGAATTGTAGTTGAGGACGACAAGGAGAATAAAAACCAGCTTCCATTTTCTCTCTCACTACTTCAATTTATTTGCAAATATTTCGGCTCCTATACAGGGGCCATCTTTAGTGCATATATGAATTTTATGAGAGAGATTGTCAATTTTCTCAATTGTTTCTCAAATATATTTCTACCAAATTGACAATCTCTCTCATAAAATTCATATATGCACTGAGGATGGCCCCTGTATAGGAGCCGAAATATTTGCAAATAAATTGAAGTAGTGAGAGAGAAAACGGAAGCTGGTTTTTATTCTTCTTGTCGTCCTCAACTATTTATTTATTTATTTTTTTGTTTTTTGAAGGGAGGTTGCTCCCCCCTCCCTGATTTATAAAAAGGCTCAGCAGTCGAGAGGGCAAATTAAAAAAAGAAAAATAAATAAATAAATAAAAAATTTGAACTTTTAGGTCTCATTTTGTAAATTTTTTTTTTTTTTTTAATGGCAGTTCATTTGTTAGTTTATATGAATTAGGAATCGTCTTTGGGAAATTTCGGGTACTAATACTTTAGTGATGTACTTTTTTAGTTTAAGAGGCCGGTAGGGTAGCATATAAGAAAAAGTTGGATAAAAACACATGAAAAATTTTAATTTAATAAATCGGTCGTTTGAAAGTCCCCTTCAGTAGAGAGAAAAATCAATCCTCTATGCACATGATTGATTTATGGTCTTTTTATTTCAAAATAAACCCCCAGTCTATGAATTAAACCTTTCTGGTTATGAAAATCTGTCTATCCTGTCTGGATATCTCTACAACCAGCAGGAATTTTATATCTTTAAGGGTGTTCAGGAGCGACCTCTAAACGTACTTAAAAAAAATAACTAGAATATTATAAGGAATTTTTCAATGCGGTTTTTTTTTTTTAAATGAATTAAATTCATAAGAGATTATTGGGACATAGAGCTCTAATTTTTTTAATGACTTATTAAAAAATTATCGTAATTAATTTTTTTGTTATCAAGCAAATACAAAAAAACAATCTGTCCCAATAATCTTTAATTTTTTTTAAATTTAAAAATGAATTTATTGTTATTATTAATCACATATTAATTAGGAAATTTTTAAAATAAGCTTAGATGATTTTTTTAAAAATCAACTGTTAAATTAGTTCAGCATTCTTGCAATAGATGGCAGGCTAGTCTAACAGACGATATAGTATTAGCCTATATCTGGCCTATATTTGTATATTTTTATGCTTTTATAAAAGTTACATAATATATAAATTTTCTCAAAACGTCCATCTAGATCGCGCCTCAGCAACGGAGAAATCTGAACGCTTGATTTGAGCGGCGTTTCTCTAGTAGACTGAAATCAGCGATCTATCATAATTTAAATAAGCGAGTGCGTACTGTGGTCCAACAGTAGGGCATGTTGAGCGTAAATCGACAAGATCCGTGGTGCAACTCCCGGCGGTACCTACATTTTTCGCTTATTTAAATTAATAAATACTTGGTTATATGTTTTTCATAATTACCTCATGGACCAACACATGATATATATAATTCTTTATTTATTAATTGCATAATTGAGTTAATTTCTCAAAACGTCCATCTAGATCGCGCCTCAGTAACGGAGAAATCTGAACGCTTGATTTGAGCGGCGTTTCTCTAGTAGACTGAAATCAGCGATCTATCATAATTTAAATAAGCGAGTGCGTACTGTGGTCCAACAGTAGGGCATGTTGAGCGTAAATCGACAAGATCCGTGGTGCAACTCCCGGCGGTACCTACATTTTTCGCTTATTTAAATTAATAAATACTTGTTAAAGAGAAAGAAAAACGCTTTATTTTCAGCAATTGTTTTTATTTCGTTAGTAAGGCAATATTTCCATATATTTCGGAGACCTAACGGCACTCCTTCCTCAGTGGATTTGAGCAAGGAGTGCCGTTAGGTCTCCGAAATATATGGAAATATTGCCTTACTAACGAAATAAAACAATTGCTGAAAATAAAGCGTTTTTCTTTTTCTCTTTAATAAACCAAACTTCAGCATCACCACTTGAGGAGAATTAATAAATACTTGGTTATATGTTTTTCATAATTACCTCATGGACCAACACATGATATATATAATTCTTTATTTATAATATATAAAGTATTTATTGTTAAAAGATCAATGAAAATCAGCCAAATGCATTAAATATTATTAGCTACCATTCTGACATCTCTTGACAAATGTTTGAATTACTTGATTTTTGAGCATACTTTTTATAACACACAACGCCATCTTAGAGGGAAAAACATGCGTAACCACTTCGCACTTAAAGATAATCTTCTAAAGATTACAGGAAAATTATTTTCGTCCCAAAATTTGCACACCTTTTTAAATTATTAAATTGATTAATGATTTCTCCTAAAAGTTTTCTGCTTGAGAAAATAATTCATATTCAAAAAGACAAGCTTCCATTGGAAAAGCGAGAGACCTTCAAAAGGCGGATTGCGCAGTTAGTAATATAAAATTTTTATTTTATAAATTACTATTGGGAATCAAAAAGGATAGGGCCAAATTAACATATAATAAAAAACAAATAATGATCGTAGAGGAAAACTTTTAACGGAAATACACGTCCCTCAGGGACAAATGAAAGATTTAGCCTGATTTAATTAAATACTTGGTGTATTAGACGTGATACAAATACAGTATCATATGTTGACACCAACAAAAAATATTGCAATATATCCTCTAGTGTTTTTATAATTTTTTTAATTTTTTTTTATTTCACGAGAGAATGAATTATACGCTAATAATAATTTGTATGCGTTTAGCGCCGACAACGATGACGACGACGACGACGACAACGTTATAATTTATGATGTCATATGTGTATGTTTATGTTTAATTTATTGTTAATTAATTCCTCTTTGTTTACGTTTGTTTAATTTTTTGTTTTTTATTTTTTTGTTTGAAATTTTGAATTAAAATAAAGTAATTTTTTTTTTTTTTATTTACTCCTTCCCGTGTACTTGAATAACGGCTTCACAGGTATATTTGGCTCGGGCCCGCCTAAGGCGGACCCTCGCCTTTTTTTTATTTATAAAAAAAAAACATTCACACTTTTTTCTCATTTATTTGGTGTCCAAATGGCTTAAATAAAATTATCGGACTGCCTGAGGTCAGAACCCGCCACGTTTGGTATAGAATGTAGGCACGCTACCAACTACACCAAGTCCGGGGACATTTCAGGCAGTTAATAATAAAAATAAATATCTGGCTTATTAAAAAATAATAAAATAATGTGTGTGCGTGAGTGTGAATGAAAAAAAAGAGTGTTTTTTCTAAAAAAAAAAATATTTCTCTGCGTTTTCAATTTTCACTACCCTTTTCCTCTGCCGTAATCGTAACTTGAACAATTAAAAAAATAATTTCGGAAAGAAATAACAAGACTTATGCATTTTATTTGAATTAATCACGGCTGACGTTTCAACCTCAATCCCAGACCGTCCTCAGACCCGGGTTCAACTCAAAAATATGTTAAAAGTAGGGTCCGACCGAAACAAGATTTTCAGCCGAAACCGAAACCGAATTTCGGCCGAAAATTAATTTTTACCTTTGTTTTTTATATTTTTTTTTTTTTACTTTTCCCTCTGCCTTTTAAAATATTTTTCCCCTCCCGCGGAAATCATTTTACCTTTTTTTTTTTTTTTTAGAGAGACTTAAATTTTTCCGCCCCTTTTCTACCGGGCGGAAAAAATAATTTTACCTTTTGGCTAATATCTAGTATAGAATCCCAAGACACGGGGTCAAGTTTTAAAAACTTGCAGGGGTCTCGACCTAATTGTTTCGGTCCTTATATTTCGGTTTCCCTCGATTAAAATAAAAATTTAAAACAATTAGGCATAGGCAACCAGGGGGGGGGGGGTTTAGGGTTTTAACCCCCCCCCCAGGAGATAAAAAATCAAAATATATATATTACAAATAGAAAAGAAAAAAGTATAATCATTTTGGTTCCGCAAAAGAGGAAATATTCCGCGGGCGGCGCATGGAAAAAATTTGGTCCGCGGGCGGCACATGGGGAAAAATTTGGTTCCACGGGGCGGCAAAATTTAGCGTCTCTAAAAAAAAAAGGTAAAATATTTTTACGGACTGGAAAAATTTCCCCGCAAGGCAAAAACTTCGGTTCTGCGAAAAAAAAAATTTTCACAGAAAAATATTTGAGATCAGCCCCCCCCCCCCCCGGAAAACCCCCCAGGAGCAAATCTGGTTGCGCCACTGCAATTAGGTAATTCTCGGCTTCGGTTCGGGAACGTTGAGGTAATGGCAAGAGACAACTAGCCCACTGATGGCTTTGGGATTCTATTCTAGAGATTAACCTACCTTTTTATTTTTTTTTTTTGCTTGCCAGTTTTTGGCCGAAACCGAATATTCGGTCGGTTCCTAGTTAAAAGTCATTTTTTTTTGTCTTCACAATTTATTAATTTTAAATCATACAGTATATGTATTTTAAATGAATTTATTTTTTTGTCTTTGCAGGCTTCGCATGTTTCAACTCGACTTGGTCTACTCTCTAAGCGAGATTACGTACTCTTAGCAGCGAGGCCGTCCCATTGCATCAGATCTGTGACGTTGTTCATACCCCGCGATTGTGTAAGTGTTTATAAATTTAATTATCTCTTTAACATGATAAGAATCTTGGGGTTAGAAATAATTTACATTAAATATTATTAAAAAGAAGAAATTAATGGCTGAGTGATAATTAACAGGAACAGGTAGATGTAGGCAGACAGCAAAGAATAAAAACTTTATTTCGGGAACGCATCGCTCCCATCTTCAGGACGATAAATTGATACAATCTAAACAACATTAACAATTTATCGTCCTGAAGATGGGACCCTCTGACTCTCCGAAACGTATTAAAATCCACAGATCTTCAAATCATCAAGCCACTCATGAAATTCATCAATAATTCACAGATACAATTTTCCATTTATTCTTATTATTCATAGATTCTAGTTTTGCCTTAATATTGTTTTTTTTTTTTATTTTTTCGGCTGTTAGGTTGCCCCCATTCAGCCCTAGAAGTATATATACAAAATTATTTATACAAAAGTAAATCTTTCACAGTTACTGTCCTTAAAAAATTACATGCATTGTTTTTGGTATACCAAAAACTCTACAATAGAATACAAAAACTTATATTGTTTTCATATTGCTTTAATATTGTATTTATATTGTTTTGGTTTTGTTTTTTATATTGTATTGATTTTGCTTTGGTATTGTATTAATTTTGCTTTTGTTTTGTTTTGTTATTGTATTAATTTTGCTTTTGTTTTGTTTTATATTGTATTAATTTTGAATGGTTTATGTTAATTTTCATGTATTTATTTTGTAGACGTTTTGGCCTAATGGCGCGTGGCTAAACGGGCCAAAAAAAAAAAAAATGGGAGCAATGCGTTCTCGAAACGTCGACGATATTGAAATAAAGTTTTTATTCTTTTCTGACTGCCTACATCTACCTGTTAATATTATTATTTACTCCCCCTCCAACTGTAATTTTTCAAGCTTCAGGCAATTGATAAATGAAAACGCTTGTATTAGAGCCAAATTCAATTCACTCCCTTCATTAGAACTCTGAACAATGCAGAAAAAAAAATCCTGAAGAAGAGAAACGTTCGTGGAATTAATTTTTGTCCTGAATATACCTACAACGTTATTATATCAATATTTACATACACTTTAAAATTCAAATTAACATTTCATTATATCACCAATAGAGAGGTCACAAGGGATAACGTTTCGCAACTGCCTTCCTCATAAGAGTTTCGCTATCCATCGTCCATTTCTAAAGAGTGAGAGTTATAATAAGGAATGTGGAAAGGTTGATTGCGCTGTGTCGGTGGGTGGGAATGAGAGAGGGGGACGGATGTTGAGTACGAGAGAGAGGGTCCCGGGGTATATTTTTAGCCCTCCGTCGCTCCCATCGATCGAGTCGCTGAACCGTCGCCATGGCAACTCCCCTCCCCCTCCCCCGCTCGCCCCCACCCATTCACCGCCCCTCTAACGGAACATGGCCGCCAGAAAAAAGAGGGAGGAAGGGAGGGTGGGAGGGCGGAGTGGGTGGGAACACAATTCGATTTTCGACTTTTAAAGCCAATTCAATAAACGGGAAAGAAGGAGAAAAAAAAAAGGAGAAAGAAGAAAAAAAAAAAACTATTTTAAAGAATATTGGATAATATAATTA
>JAKCPI010030868.1:0-2500 GCA_023213315.1 Euborellia annulipes
AAGATGGGCATGCGTATCATTAGGTAGTTGGTAGGGTAATGGCCTACCAAGGCAACGATGAATAGGGGACCTGAGAGGGTTGATCCCCCCACACTGGTACTGAGACACGGACCAGACTCCTACGGGAGGCAGCAGTGAGGAATATTGGTCAATGGAGGCAACTCTGAACCAGCCATGCCGCGTGCAGGATGACGGCCCTATGGGTTGTAAACTGCTTTTGTGCTAGAGTAGAAATGCTGATGACGTGTCCGGAACCTGAAGGTACTGTACGAATAAGCATCGGCTAACTCCGTGCCAGCAGCCGCGGTAATACGGAGGATGCGAGCGTTATCCGGATTTATTGGGTTTAAAGGGTGCGTAGGCGGCTTTTTAAGTCAGTGGTGAAAGCTCGTGGCTCAACCTAGAAATTGCCATTGAAACTGTGTAGTCTTGAGTAGTAGATGAAGTAGGCGGAATTCGTTGTGTAGCGGTGAAATGCATAGATATAACGAAGAACACCAATTGCGAAGGCAGCTTACTAAGCTACATACTGACGCTGAAGCACGAAAGCGTGGGGATCAAACAGGATTAGATACCCTGGTAGTCCACGCCGTAAACGATGGATACTAGCTGTTTGCGATATTCAGTCTGAGTGGCTAAGCGAAAGCGATAAGTATTCCACCTGGGGAGTACGCCCGCAAGGGTGAAACTCAAAGGAATTGACGGGGGCCCGCACAAGCGGAGGAGCATGTGGTTTAATTCGATGATACGCGAGGAACCTTACCAGGGCTTGAAATGTAGCCTGACAGATTTGGAAACAGATTTTTCTTCGGACAATTACAAGGTGCTGCATGGTTGTCGTCAGCTCGTGCCGTGAGGTGTCGGCTTAAGTCCCATAACGAGCGCAACCCCTATCGTTAGTTACCAACACGTTAAGGTGGGGACTCTGAGCAAGACTGCCGGCGTAAGCCGCGAGGAAGGTGGGGATGACGTCAAATCATCACGGCCCTTACGTCCGGGGCGACACACGTGCTACAATGGCAGGTACAAAGGGCAGCTACCTGGCAACAGGATGCTAATCTCAAAAGCCTCTCTCAGTTCGGATTGGAGTCTGCAACTCGACTCCATGAAGCTGGATTCGCTAGTAATCGCGACATCAGCCATGGCGCGGTGAATACGTTCCCGGGCCTTGTACACACCGCCCGTCAAGCCATGGAAGCCGGGGGGTACCTGAAGTAGGTAACCGCAAGGAGCGGCCTAGGGTAAAACTGGTAACTGGGGCTAAGTCGTAACAAGGTAGCCGTACCGGAAGGTGCGGCTGGAACACCTCCTTTCTAGAGAATAATTAGGATTATAATAACTTTGACTATCGCAAATGTTAATACCAAAGAAAGTTATTACAAACAAAAAGTAAAGGAGTCCCGTAGCTCAGTTGGTTAGAGTACTACACTGATAATGTAGGGGTCGGCAGTTCAAGTCTGCCCGGGACTACAAAATACTTTAGAGGATGTATTAAAGGAAATACTAGAGGTTAGATAACCGTTTAAAGGTAGTGACAACTGCTAGATACAACGGGGGATTAGCTCAGCTGGCTAGAGCGCCTGCCTTGCACGCAGGAGGTCATCGGTTCGACTCCGTTATTCTCCACATTTAGGACTTCGGGTCCACACGATCATTGACATATTGATAACTTAACAAACAAAAATAAGAGTTACGAAAAGAATACAAAACAAGATATAGAAATATATTAAAATTTATAGAAAGTACGATTCGAAAGAATTGTAAGCACATAAGCAAAATAAGGGCGTATGGGGGATGCCTAGGCTCTCAGAGGCGAAGAAGGACGTGATAAGCTGCGAAAAGCTGCGGGGATTGGCACACACGAGTTGATCCGCAGATATCCGAATGGGGCAACCCACTATGTTGAAGACATAGTATCCTCGTATAGGAGGCGAACCCGGTGAACTGAAACATCTAAGTAGCCGGAGGAGAAGAAAACAAAAGTGATTCCGTAAGTAGTGGCGAGCGAACGGGGAATAGCCCAAACCAAAGTTGTTGCGGCAATTTTGGGGTTGTAGGACCACGGGATTTCTTGCGGATAGAATTAGAATAACCTGGAAAGGGTAACCAAAGAGGGTGATAGTCCCGTATAAGTAATAGAAGATAAGAATAGTGGTATCCTGAGTAGGTCGGGGCACGTGAAACCTTGTTTGAATCTGGCGGGACCATCCGCCAAGGCTAAATACTCCTGAGAGACCGATAGTGAACCAGTACCGTGAGGGAAAGGTGAAAAGAACCGCGAATAACGGAGTGAAAAAGATCCTGAAACCATATGCCTACAAGCGGTCGGAGCCCATTAGTTGGGTGACGGCGTGCCTTTTGCATAATGAGCCTACGAGTTACCGTTGCTGGCAAGGTTAAGTGATTAAGTCATGGATCCGTAGCGAAAGCGAGTCTTAATAGGGCGCTTTAGTCAGTAGTGGTAGACGCGAAACCGTGTGATCTACCCATGGGCAGGTTG
>JAKCPI010030868.1:7500-10765 GCA_023213315.1 Euborellia annulipes
AGGGTGATAGTCCCGTATAAGTAATAGAAGATAAGAATAGTGGTATCCTGAGTAGGTCGGGGCACGTGAAACCTTGATTGAAACCGGCGGGACCATCCGCCAAGGCTAAATACTCCTGAGAGACCGATAGTGAACCAGTACCGTGAGGGAAAGGTGAAAAGAACCGTGAATAACGGAGTGAAAAAGATCCTGAAACCATACGCCTACAAGCGGTCGGAGCCCATTAGTTGGGTGACGGCGTGCCTTTTGCATAATGAGCCTACGAGTTACCGTTGCTGGCAAGGATAAGTGATTAAGTCATGGATCCGTAGCGAAAGCGAGTCTTAATAGGGCGCTTTAGTCAGTAGTGGTAGACGCGAAACCGTGTGATCTACCCATGGGCAGGTTGAAGTTTAGGTAACACTAAATGGAGGACCGAACCGTTTAACGCTGAAAAGTTTTCGGATGACCTCGTGGGTAGGGGTGAAAGGCCAATCAAACTCGGAAATAGCTCGTACTCCCCGAAATGCATTTAGGTGCAGCGATAATCGATAGTTACTTAGAGGTAGAGCTACTGATTGGATGCGGGGGCTTCACCGCCTACCAATTCCTGACAAACTCCGAATGCTAAGTAATGATAATTATCAGTGAGGGCATGGGTGCTAAGGTCCATGTCCGAGAGGGAAAGAACCCAGACCATCAGCTAAGGTCCCCAAATGTATACTAAGTTGAAATAACGCGGTTTGATTGCCCAGACAGCTAGGATGTTGGCTTGGAAGCAGCCATTCATTTAAAGAGTGCGTAACAGCTCACTAGTCGAGCGATCGAGCATGGATAATAATCGGGCATAAGTATACTACCGAAGCTATGGATTTACGTTTTAGAACGTGAGTGGTAGGGGAGCATTCTAACGGGGTAGAAGGTGATTTGTGAGAATTGCTGGACCTTTTAGAAAAGAAAATGTAGGCATAAGTAACGATAATGCGGGCGAGAAACCCGCACGCCGTAAGACTAAGGATTCCTGAGCTATGCTAATCAGCTTAGGGTTAGTCGGGACCTAAGGCACACCCGAAGGGGGACGTCGATGGCCAACGGGTTAATATTCCCGTACTACTTATAATTGTGATGGAGTGACACAGTGATGAAAGCACCGCGAACTGACGGAATAGTTCGTTGAAGCACGTACCTATTGGTTTGATAGTAAAATGCGTCAGACTAGGAGAAATGCGATAGTACTTTGAGTCTTCGGACAACGAGATAGTGTGCCTAAGGGCTGTCAAGAAAAGCTTCTAAACTTAGATTATAAGTACCCGTACCGTAAACCGACACAGGTAGTCGAGGAGAGTATCCTAAGGCGCTCGAGAGATTCATGGCTAAGGAACTAGGCAAAATAGACCTCGTAACTTCGGGAGAAAGGTCGCCAGCAGCAATGCTGGCCGCAGTGAAAAGGTCCAGGCGACTGTTTATCAAAAACACAGTGGCTCTGCAAAATCGTAAGATGAAGTATAGGGCCTGACACCTGCCCGGTGCTGGAAGGTTAAGAGGAGATGTTATGATTAATCGTGAAGAAGCATTGAATTGAAGCCCCAGTAAACGGCGGCCGTAACTATAACGGTCCTAAGGTAGCGAAATTCCTTGTCGGGTAAGTTCCGACCTGCACGAATGGTGTAACGATCTGGACACTGTCTCAGCCATGAGCTCGGTGAAATTGTAGTATCGGTGAAGATGCCGATTACCCGCAGTGGGACGAAAAGACCCTGTGCACCTTTACTATAGCTTAGTATTGTTCTTGGATAAGTGATGTGTAGGATAGGTGGGAGACTGTGAAGTGGCGTCGCTAGGCGTTGTGGAGTCATTGTTGAAATACCACCCTTTGCTTATTTGAGATCTAACTCCATGATTATGGAGGACATTGCTTGGTGGGTAGTTTGACTGGGGTGGTCGCCTCCAAAAGAGTAACGGAGGCTTCTAAAGGTTCCCTCAGCACGCTTGGTAACCGTGCGTAGAGTGCAATGGTATAAGGGAGCTTGACTGAGAGACATACAGGTCGATCAGGTACGAAAGTAGAGCATAGTGATCCGGTGGTTCCGCATGGAAGGGCCATCGCTCAAAGGATAAAAGGTACGCCGGGGATAACAGGCTGATCTCCCCCAAGAGCTCATATCGACGGGGGGTTTGGCACCTCGATGTCGGCTCGTCACATCCTGGGGCTGGAGAAGGTCCCAAGGGTTGGGCTGTTCGCCCATTAAAGTGGCACGCGAGCTGGGTTCAGAACGTCGTGAGACAGTTCGGTCTCTATCTACTGTGGGCGTTAGAAATTTGAGTGGATCTGAATCTAGTACGAGAGGACCGATTTGGACCAACCTCTAGTGCATCTGTTGTTCTCGCCAGGGGCATCGCAGAGTAGCTACGTTGGGAAGGGATAAGCGCTGAAAGCATATAAGTGCGAAACCCACCACAAGATGAGATTTCTTTAAAGGGTCGTTGGAGATTACAACGTTGATAGGCTATAGATGTAAAGGCAGTAATGTCAGAGTCGAGTAGTACTAATAACCCGTAAGCTTATGTGTACTCCCCTTGTTTAATACAAGGGGAGGGAAACTTTCTAAAACATAAACACTTGTATTCAAAAAAAGTCTAGCAATCTACTGTAATAGTAGAGAAGTAGTAGTTAAGATATATCAATATAGTTCAAAAATATTAGTTACGTTTTAGTAACAACCGATTTAAGGTGGTTATTGCAGCGGGGCTCACCTCTATCCATTTCGAACAGAGAAGTTAAGCCCGCTAGCGCAGATGGTACTGCTAACCAGTGGGAGAGTATGTCGCCGCCTTTCTTAGAATCCTCGCTGATTTTCTAGCGAGGATTTTTTATCTAAACACATTTTATTGAAAAGAAAGTAAAGAATTTTACGAAAAACAGTCAGATTTATTTTGATAGTTAAAAATAAAGTTCTACTTTTGCACTCGCTTTGAAAAACAAGTGAGAAAAGGAATAGAAGAATACGTTCATAAACATATTGGATTGACAGCATACAAATAAGAGAGTAAGGCAAATCGCAAGATTTGGATTATAATTTTTAATTTACGAAATTAAAAATATACGATGAAGAGTTTGATCCTGGCTCAGGATGAACGCTAGCGGCAGGCCTAACACATGCAAGTCGAGGGGTATAGGAGGGCTTGCTTTCTAGAGACCGGCGCACGGGTGAGTAACGCGTATGCAACCTACCTTATACTGGGGGAATAGCCCGAAGAAATTCGGATTAATGCTCCATGGTTTATT
>JAKCPI010030870.1:0-15261 GCA_023213315.1 Euborellia annulipes
GGGAGAAAATTAGGTCCACCGACCCCGCATCTCGGGAATAAGGGGAGCACAGAAGAAGAAGAAGAAGATACACAACAGAGAATCCTAAATAAATACAAAATTTCATAATGGGAAAAAATCATTATGTAAATGTGTAAATAGTAAAAAGGGAGCCCCTTTTGAATTGAAATTAACATGCAAATAAATCCCCATAGGGATTTAACATTGGCTCTATGGAGGGAAGAGCCGGAAAGTGAATTTGAAAAATCTGAACTATTACATCAGTAAAGTGAACTTCAAACAATTTTCACGAAAAATTTTACTGATATACTTTTTAAAGAGCAAATAAAAAATTATTGATTTTTGAATTTTAATCAATTAAGAGCCAATTTTGAGAAATTCAAAAAAACTGAAAAAGTACTTCAGTAAAGTCCTAGTACTTTTTGGCCGATTTTGTTGAAAAGCTTATTTTGAGTGTCCGAGAAGACACCTAAATTAAATATAAAATTTCAATCCCATAGCTGAATACCATCATGCTTAAAATCGTTACACACAGACAGACCAATTTGCGGGACCCACTTTTTTGGACTCCATCAAAATCTCGACATCGAATTTTTGACATGATCGCAATACTTTCACCCTATTTATTACATATAGAGGTAAGAGAAAGTTGAAGAAAATTGATTAGAACTTTAATTGTGTGAGATATTATTGTATTGTAACTTAATTATTTAAAAAAAAAAAATAATAAATTGGTACCTAGTCCAGCTCTAATGCACATCGCATAAGGTCCATTTCGAACTGCTTGTTTTAAAGCTTCGTGCTCGGGAGTAGAATCTTCCTCTTCCTCTTCTTCTTCTTTATCAATTGCTGCTATTGCTGCTTCAGCTGCTGCATCTGGATCTTCTCCATTTTCTTGTGCGGCAGCTGCAGCCTCGGCAGCTGCTGCTTCTTTACGTAAACGTTTTTTATTTTTTCTCTCTTCTTTCAAGCGCTCTTTTTCTTTAATTCGAAAAGCTTCTTGCATTGCTGGCACTTCATGAGAATAGTAAAGTAAAAATTGTGTTTGAACATCTTTAAGTTCTTCAGAAGTTTGTGCTCCTCTAAGTCTATCAATATCTTCATCTTTGAGTACTCTGATGTTATCAGGAATTGGAGCATCCGGATTTTTCATCAACTGCTCAACTTGATAATTTTGCATTTTTTCAAAAAGTCTTATCAGATTTTCCTTTCGATTTTTCAATTGGCACCACTAAAATGGAAAAATATATAATTAATAAAAATTTGATTATATTAATATTATAATAAAAAAATAATCAATAAAGACAGACCTTTTCATCATATTTATAAACTTTCCATAAATCATTAATATTTAATTCCGGTTGTACATATTCTTTTCTGTAAAATGCTATAAAAGGAACTTCAAATTGTTGATTTCTCATAAAATCAAGAGCTTTTTTAATTTTTCCGATTGTCTGGGGTCCTTTTTTCGGACGTTCTCTTCCTTCAATCGGAATTCCATCTTGTTGAGAGATTGATGGTTTACAAAAAGCTTGTTTATAAATCCATTCAGCTTCTTGTTCCAACTCATTAGACCCTTCTGGAACTGCAGTGATGGGTACATCCCGCAATTGCATTCGTTCAGGAATATCTGTATTACGAATCTGAAAGTAAAGTAAAAAAGTGTTTTAATATATAAATCAAAAAAATAGTCTATATTTATTAGTAAAAGTACATACCTCATTATCAAGATCGGTAAAATGACCTCTCTTTAATTCGGAAGGTTCATAAATTTCGAAAATAGATTTTTTCGTTGGTTTCTTCCTAGCAGCTTTTTTAGGTCTTGGCCTATAAAAAAAATCAATTTTGATGTTTTTTGGCCCTATTTTTAAAATAAGTCTATAAATATGAATATATTACCTTCTTTCGCCTTCTTCTCCTTCATCGTCAATATAATCGTCATCTTCTTCTTCATCTTCCTCATCTTCATATTCGCCATATTTTTCAAAATCATCATAATCAAAATCAACCCCGAAAATATCTTGAGCTTCTTGTAGAGCACTAAAAGAATAAAGTAAATAAAAAAATTAACATCACATAGATATTTTTGTTTCAATTTTATTAAAATTCCAATTTTTTTTTTTTTTTTTTTTTTGGAATGGCTGCATAAGGTCCGAAGACCTATAATGACTAGTGGTCACATGCAGCCAGGAAGAATATATTAAAAAGAAAAAAAGGAGAAGCATAAAAGAGGAACTTAACTGCGGGAACTGAAAAGATGCCTGTTGAGATTAGACTTGAAAGTCTGAAGATTGTATAATTATCAGTCTTTTATTGACTTACACGATATTTTAAGTGGAAGAGGTTGATAAATTATTACATAAAAAAATATTCTTGCCGCCTTAACCCTGGGAGAGAGTATTCCAAAACTATTGGTTAAAAAAATAACCCAGCTCTGATACGGTTTTTAGGAATCCAGAGATATCAATATGTACGAATCAAAATGCTGGAATATTAGCGTCTGATCAGGTGAATTCTAATGTTGGTGGATAGCATTATTCTCAGCGTATTTATATTTCATACACTGATTAGACGGAACGAAGAAGGAATAAAACCAAAGAGAAATTCGTGAACTCTTATTCATTTTATATACTACGAGGGTTTGATCCAAAAGGTTCCCAAAGAGCCCCAGCCACACGGGAAGGTGTGAAATCCCGCAATACCGCTCTGAGCGGCTGTTTTCCACTCTCGATTCCGCACAGTCGCGTTTCGCTGCGCCAATTAATATTGGCTTGCAGCCGTCCGAAATGAAGAGTTACATTGTTGATCCTCCTAAGTTTAAGATTTCCCAAGTGTAAGATTTTCGGTAATTCGCTTGCTTTTTGCACGCCAAAGGGAAAGATCTAATCAGAGAATATTTGCCGATTCTGTTATTATTCTCTAGTCTTTTTTAAAAATGCATGGATCATAAAAAAGTTACATAAATGAAGAAAAATTTTGATTATATTTTTTTTTTTTTTTTAGTACTTACGCGTCTGTAAAAATTGGTTTACGCTTTTTTCTTTTGTCGGCAATGGGACGTCCGTCATCGTCTACTATAAAATCATCAGCATCAGAATATTCTTCTTCTTCTTCATCCGGGTATCGCTCGACATCCATTCTACTCCCTTTCTCGGAAACTCTTTCTTCTTCCTAGAAAAGAATTTTTAGTTTAAATTTTCAAATAAAAAACTTCTTTAATATTAACAATTAAAGAAAAATTTCAATTTCAATATTAAAAAAATAAATTAATTTATAAACATACCATTTCATCTCTCTCCTTCGATGATGGGATGTGAGAAAAAAAATTAAAAAAAAATTAGTATGACATGACACAAACGAAATAAATAACAAAGACTGACATTTAAAATGTTAAAAAAATAAGAAATCCCTTAAATGAAAAAAAAAAAAAAAAAAAAATATGAAGCTTGAATTATTTAAGCAGAAAAATAAAATTATCCAAAACCAAAAAAAAATACATTGGATGAAACCTTGACGGATATTTATTTGTAATATTTGTTCATTCTTACGTTATCGGAACCAACAAATATTTCATTTGCGATTTTATCTCTCTCATCTTCAGGCTGTTCTTCTTGTTCCTCATCAGATTCCTCATCTTGAATTCTCTTAAGTCTTTTAAACCGATTCTGAAATTAGAAATTTAATTATATTATTTGATTGACATAAATGATAGTAAATACATATATTTTTGGAGAAATAAATTAAAATCTTAAATATTTTAGCATGTATATATTTAATATGGTGAATAAAAACAGGACTTAACAGAAAGATATTCGGAGTCTATAAATAATAAATTTAAATTTTTAAAGAACCTATTTGTCCAAAAGTTAGATGGAGTTCAAAGTTCAGTGGGTTTAGATAATAATGCAATATTTGAGTCGTCCATTTCCAAAAGTGTCTAGTTGCATCGGGAACAAATTTTCAGGAAACAAGAAAAACCTGTATTTTATTAAGCTCAAGAGTTAATTTATGACTGTTATGTTTATAAAATCTGTAAATAAATTACGAACACAAATTACAAGGTCTTAGGTCGGTATTATATTCTATATTGCAGTAATAAACTGTTTTAATATTCAACTAGGTGGTTTTGGAAAAGTTTTTTGTAATTAGCAAATCTTGGATTTGGACCTTTTGCAATTAGGGAGTTTTGGCACTGTAAATGCAACTGGTCAGTATCAAACAACATAGCAAAACAAAAAGAAAATTCGATAAAAGATGCAGGTTAGCCAACAAAAAACATTATTAAAAAGTGTAGAAATATATATAACTATAAAAATGTCCCCCCCGTTTACCAAAAAATACAATTTTGTGGAAGCTATTATTCATTGCAATTAGCAAGGTTTGGAAATGACTTTATGAAAGTTGCCATCTTTATGTTAGCAAGCAAGTAGTTTTGGAACAGTATTTGTTTGTTTGCAACAAAATAAGACAGTTTTGGAAATGGAATGCCCAGTTTGTTCACTGGAAAACTATTTTCAAATTTGTATTTCAGTTGTGCGAACAACATGCAATTAAAATTTCAACTTTTTGTCCATTAGGCACTTTTGAAAATGGACGACTCATTTATCGAAGATTTTGCAAAAAATATGCATTTTTTGAAAAATTGTTCAATGCCGCTGAAATGTGACCTCATTTCTTAACATGAACAGATACATCGTGAAATTTGGAGGGTAACTTTTTTTCATGTAGTGTAAAAAATTTAGATGATTCGAACTTTTAAAAATCAAAGTTAAAGGATTCTGATATATACCTGGTATATATATTTATATATAGAAGGCCCCATATCTGTCTTCTTATAATGGTAATAAGTAATGAAAAGAAATGCAGCTATGGTTTTTTCTTTTTTACTTTACCCAGCACTCACGCTGACGTTTCGATCCCGGTTAGGGATCATCTTCAGAGCATGGAGGCTGGTCATAATGTATTTGTAGGATTTTTTCATATATTCACATATCGTGTCAATATACATAATATACAGTTGAATACAATTTATTTAACAATATATTGTTGTTGTAAAAATTGTTGTTAAATAAAGTGTATCATGTATGTTGTCACGAGATTTGAATAAATGGAAAAATCCTACAAAAAAGGGATCATCTTCAGAGCATGGAGGCTGGTTATAATGTATTTGTAGGATTTTTTATACATTCAAATCTCGTGACAATATACATAATATACAGTAATTTAGAGTTGAATACAATTTATTTAACATAAAAAAATTGTTGTTAAATAAATTGTATATTGTCACGAGATTTGAGTATATGAAAAAATCCTACAAAAATATTATGACCAGCCTCCATGCTCTGAAGATTATCCCTAGCCGGGATCGAAACGTCAGCGTAAATGCTGAGTAAAGAAAAAACGATAGCTGCATTTCTCTTCATTACTTATTACCATTAAAATTAAATGTACAGCTATAAACTACCTTGAAATATGTCTTCTCAGTGAATAAGTGGTTTGGTTAAGTCAATTTTCTCTATTTTTCAAGGATCTAATTTTAAATTTAAGATGGATAAAAACGCACACCTTAATAATTATGTTTAAAACCAGCCTCTGACTTGCCCGCTTTACATTTTACTACTAAGAAAATATCTCCATGCTTTTTTTTTAGGCCACTTAACTAATTTTGGACAAAAATCGATTTAAACACTTATTCACTGAGATGACGTATAAGTGGTAAAATATTTTTCATTTTAATTTATTCCAAAAAGGACTATTTTTTACTATTACCCTTTCAACTTTAACACCTAAATTTTCTTCAATTAAATCGTAATCTTCATCTTCAAGTCGATCATCAAAATCTTCGTCATCGCTTTTTTTCCGTTTTTTAGAACTCTCTGAATTATCTGAATCTTCACCTTCACTCTCTTCAGCATCATTAATTAAATCTTGTAATTCTTCTTTTAACTTTTCTTCATCATCTGCAAATATAATAAATTTACACCATGGATTTTTAAAGAAATTTCTTTAATTAATCAAAATTTATGTATGAAAGTATATCCTAAAAATAGTTTAATGAGAGAATTAAATTCAAGAATGATACACAAAGTTTTTTGTTTTAATGATCTATTTATTTAACATTAACACTTTATACCCATTTCGACACAAGTGTCATCATCAGAAGTGAGTTACATACTGATGATGATATATTAATGATAGTTTAATGGTCTACACAGCCCCAAAATTTCATCTATAGATTGATTCTTTAAACTTCTTCGAATTTCAAAATGAATGAAATGAAATATTTGTTTACTATTTTTTATTGATTAAGCAAATAGTCAAGCTATTTCTCGATAAAAAATTAAATGATTATCAATAACAGCTTCAACCCTTTACGAGTATATATTCATTGTCATTTAAATCATATTCTGCCCTAATGGGAATTACTAGCTAGTTTTACCATTTGTGTTTGGTTTGGGATGACGAGACAAACCAAGAGCTAACACCCCGACTTGCGGGTAGGCAGATTGAGGCCGCAAAGTCAACCCAAACCAAACACAAACCCGATTACACACAACCAACCCCTCCCCAGTTCTCAGAGACAAACCCAAACCTCTGAGACATCCACCAAAACCTCGACTTGGGGAATAGGCAAATTGAGACCCCGTAGTCAACCCAAACAGACACAATTACACACAACAAACCCTCCTCCAGCTCTCAGAGATCAACCCACGCCATCCACTAAATTGACCTGGGGACCAGCAAGGCTGTGGCCCCGTAAACAACCCTCCTCCATTATTACCCCCTAACCCTAGCCCCCTTCTCTATTGAAAATGGCTCCGAAAGGAGACCCGAAACGTCGAGTAAATCTCAACATCCCACGCGACTTAACCCGAGAAAACTTATCTTCGCAATATATATATATATATATATATATATATATTGCAATTATCCCGACAGTTTAAGTCAGGCAGAGTTTGCATAAAACGTAATTTTTTTAATTTGTTTTGTTTAATTTTATTTTTTTTTTATTAATAAATATATGAAATTCATCGAATTTCGAGAAATGTGCTCTATTTTTTAAAAAATTATTGATAAAAAAAACAGATAAAAAAATTTGAAGAAATCATGCATTTGGTTTCCTGTTTATTCTAGTTTTAGTCATTTGAATGAGAAAAAATTGAGCCTTTTTTTAGCTTTATTATATATGTTATAATAAAATACAACTTAATGATAAAATGATAATGAAATCTAAAGTCATTTTCGTTTTAAATTAACTATCTAAAAATAGGCTATATATCTTTGTTTTTTAAACAAAGCCCATTCACATCCGAGAAATTTTCAGTTTTGTTAAATATAAGTTGATTTTTTTTTTTTATTTTAAAATTTGTAAAGATTTTTCACTCACCCTTATCTTCCTCATCATCGCTATGCAGAGCCTTAATTCTTTTTGTTTTCTTATCAATAGTAGTTTCAAATTCCTCCTAAAAAATGATATAAAATTAGCAAAACGAAGGGACACAGTGTAAATATAAAATAATATTAATTTTATTATTACCTCACTCTTCTTAGTCTCTGGATCCAAAAAGTCTGCCATTATTTGGGTTTTTTAGATTAAAATAATTTCACAATATATATTATAATAAGAAAATGGAAATAGTTTAAATAATATTAGGTTAGTTCACAAGTTTCAATCTATTAAATAACTAAAAGAAAAATATAGTTTATTTTGTTTTTATGATGTGAATATTATAATCATGAACGACTGTTTAAACTTGAAGAAGAAAGTTAAGGAGTTTTGTAAAAGAAATATTATTTTATAAGATCTTTAATTTAGTAAAGAGTAAAGAGAAAACAGATTGAGCAATAGGGTTAAAATAAATAATAAAATCAGCATAAAATAAAAGTCATGGAAGAGATAAAGAGACGTGGCATTCGCTTGCATTTTCAATGGAGTCAAAGTCAAAGCAATCGACAGAGTTGGGTTTTATACACGATTTTGCAGTTTTATACAAAAATTGCGGATAAAACTTGTATAAAACGTATAAAATGTATAAAACTTGGATGCGCATGCGCAAACCCGACGAGAAAGGAAGTTCAAATAAAATTTCATTTTTCAATTATTAACATTTTGATTATATTATTCACTAATTAAAAAGCAAACAACATCGTCAATGCTTTAGAACATTATAAAATATGAAAAGCTTTTAAGTTGTTTTTTCAGGGGGGGGTGGTTTTTTTACAGTTTTATACCTTTTATACATCGGCCTAGTTTTATCCGTGATAGTTTTATACATGTATAAAACCGTGTATTATACTCGGCGGGATAAAACCTGCCAACTCTGACCCAGACGTAATTCCAAAATAATATATAGAAAGTTTCGGGGAAGTCATTCACCATATTTGTCAAATGAGCAAGCAACATTAAATATAAATTTTTTTAGTACATATTTCATAAAAAATACTATTAATTATACTATTTGAAACAATATTCAGTTTTTTTTTTTTTTTTTTTAAAACATTCACACTTTTTTCTCATTCACACTCACACTCACACACACATTCACACTGTCTTTTCGGCAGCTCAGGCCATATAAGACATTTACGATAACCGTTATTTATGAATTTATATATATTAGGGTCGAGGCATTTTTACAATTCAGTGCTTAACTTAATTTTTAATTTTTTGGCGCTTGACACACTAATGCCTGTGGCGCTATGCGCTTCACGTGAGGGATTAAAAAAGCTTAGATAAAATATTATTTTATGCTGATTTTATTATCTATTTTAACCTCACTGCTCAATCTGTTTTCTCTTTATTCCTTACTAAATTAAAGATTTTATAAAATAATATTTCTTTTACAAAACTACTTAACTGTTTATTTTCTTTCTTCAAGTTTAAACAGTCGTTCATGATTATAATATTCTCTTCATAAAAACAAAATAAACTATATTTTTCTTTTAGTTATTTAATAGATTGAAACTTGTGAACTAACCTAATATTATTTAAACTATTTCCATTTTCTTATTATAATTAAATTTCTATATATTGTGAAATTATTTTAATCTTAAAAAACCCAAATAATGGCTGACTTTTTGGATTCAGAGGCTGAGGAGAGTGAGGTAATAATAAAATTAATATTATTTTATATTTACAATATGTCGCTTCGTTTTGCTAATTTTATAACATTTTTTAGGAGGAGGAATTTGAAACTACTACTGGTAAAAAAACAAAAAGAATTAAGGCTCTGGATAGCGATGATGAAGAGGAGGAAGGTGAGTGAAAAATCTTTACAAATTTTAAAATTGAAAAAAAAAATCAACTTATATTTAACAAAACTGAAAATTTCTCTGATGTGAATGGGCTTTATTTAAAAAAAATAAATATATAGCCTATTTTTAGATAGTTAATTTAAAAAGAAAATGACTTTAGATTTCATTATCATTTTATCATTAAGTTGTATTTTATTTTAACCTATACAATAAAGCTAAAAAAGGCTCAATTTTTTCTCATTCAAATGACTAAAACTAATTTTATAAATATATTTTAATAATAGAATAAACAGGAAACCAAAAGCATGATTTGTTCTGAAACTGTCGGGATAATTGCAAAATATATATAATATATATATATATATATATATATATATGCGAAGATAAGTTTTCTCGGGTTAGGTCGCGTGGGGTGTTGAGATTTACTCGAAGTTTCGGCTCTCCTTTTGGAGCCATTTTCAAGAGAGAAGGGGGTTAGGGGGTAATAATGGAGGAGGGTTGTTTACGGGATCGCAGCCTTGCTGCTCCCCAGGGCAATTTGGTGGGTGGCTCAGAGGCGTGGGTTGGTCTCTGAGAGCTGGAGGAGGATTTGTTGTGTGTAATTGTGTCTGTTTGGGTTGACTACGGGGTCTCAATTTGCCTATTCCCCAAGTCGAGGTTTTGGTGGATGTCTCAGAGGTTTGGGTTTGTCTCTGAGAACTGGGGAGGGGTTGGTTGTGTGTAATCGGGTTTGTGTTTGGTTTGGGTTGACTTATTATTATTATATTTGCAGATGATGAAGAAAAGTTAAAAGAAGAATTACAAGATTTAATTAATGATGCTGAAGAGAGTGAAGGTGAAGATTCAGATAATTCAGAGAGTTCTAAAAAACGGAAAAAAAGCGATGACGAAGATTTTGATGATCGACTTGAAGATGAAGACTACGATTTAATTGAAGAAAATTTAGGTGTTAAAGTTGAAAGGGTAATAGTAAAAAAATAGTCCTTTTTGGAATAAATTAAAATGAAAAATATTTTACCACTTATACGTCATCTCAGTGAATAAGTGATTAAATCGATTTTTGTCCAAAATTAGCTAAGTGGCCTAAAAAAAAGCATGGAGATATTTTCTTAGTAGTATAATATAAAGTGGGCAAGTCAGAGGCTGGCTTTAAACATAATTATTAAGGTGTGCGTTTTTATCCATCGTAAATTTAAAATTAGATCCTTGAAAAGTAGAGAAAATTGACTTAACCAAACCACTTATTCACTGAGAAGACAGATATTTCAAGGTAGTTTATAGCTGTACATTTAATTTTAATGGTAATAAGTAATGAAGAGAAATGCAGCTATGGTTTTTTCTTTACTCAGCATTTACGCTGACGTTTCGATCCCGGTTAGGGATCATCTTCAGAGCATGGAGGCTGGTCATAATATTTTTGTAGGATTTTTTCATTTATTCAAATCTCGTGACAACATACATGATACAGTTTATTTAACAACAATTTTTACAACAACAATATATTGTTAAATAAATTGTATTCAACTGTATATTTTGTATATTGACACGATATTTGAATATATGAAAAAATCCTACAAATACATTATGACCAGCCTCCATGCTCTGAAGATGATCCCCAACCGGGATCGAAACGTCAGCGTGAGTGCTGGGTAAAGTAAAAAGAAAAAACCATAGCTGCATATCTCTTCATTACTTATTACCATTATAATTAAACATACAGCTATAAACTACCTTGAAATATCTGTTTTCTCAGTGTGGAGGGGGGGGGCGCTCTATAATTATTTTTCTTATGTTTTGTTAAGTAGAAAGAGCTTAACCGAATAAAAAATAAAAAAAACTTTGATTTTTCTTATAATAAGTTTCATATATTCTAACTTGATAGTAAGTAACTATTCAAGAGCGCGCGGGGTTTAGATCCCATTATCTAGGTACCCGTTACATTTAGGTCAAATATGATAATAATCAAAATTAAAGAGCATTAAATTTTCTTTCTGGTGGTACTTTTGATTTTCATTTGATTTTTGTTAGGATATTATAATAGATAATATCGAAAATTTTAGCAAAAAATCGATTTTTTTGTTAACTTCAAGGGTTTTGAGCCTCGGGAAAGAATTTTCGGATCGATGGCAAACTTTGCACATCTTATTTTTTTTATAAAAAGAAACTTTTGATCAGCGTAAACAAAAAAATTTCTAAAAAAATTTTTTTGCAGGTATAACGAAATGGCCACCCTAATATACATGCTAAAATATTTAAGATTTTAATTTATTTCTCCAAAAATATATGTATTTACTATCATTTATGTCAATCAAATAATATAATTAAATTTCTAATTTCAGAATCGGTTTAAAAGACTTAAGAGAATTCAAGATGAGGAATCTGATGAGGAACAAGAAGAACAGCCTGAAGATGAGAGAGATAAAATCGCAAATGAAATATTTGTTGGTTCCGATAACGTAAGAATGAACAAATATTAGAAATAAATATCCGTCAAGGTTTCATCCAATGTATTTTTTTTTGGTTTTGGATAATTTTATTTTTCTGCTTAAATAATTCAAGCTTCATATTTTTTTTTTTTTTTTTTCATTTAAGGGATTTCTTATTTTTTTAACATTTTAAATGTCAGTCTTTGTTATTTATTTCGTTTGTGTCATGTCATACTAATTTTTTTTTAATTTTTTTTCTCACATCCCATCATCGAAGGAGAGAGATGAAATGGTATGTTTATAAATTAATTTATTTTTTTAATATTGAAATTGAAATTTTTCTTTAATTGTTAATATTAAAGAAGTTTTTTATTTGAAAATTTAAACTAAAAATTCTTTTCTAGGAAGAAGAAAGAGTTTCCGAGAAAGGGAGTAGAATGGATGTCGAGCGATACCCGGATGAAGAAGAAGAAGAATATTCTGATGCTGATGATTTTATAGTAGACGATGACGGACGTCCCATTGCCGACAAAAGAAAAAAGCGTAAACCAATTTTTACAGACGCGTAAGTACTAAAAAAAAAAAAAAAAAAATATAATCAAAATTTTTCTTCATTTATGTAACTTTTTTATGATCCATGCATTTTTAAAAAAGACTAGAGAATAATAACAGAATCGGCAAATATTCTCTGATTAGATCTTTCCCTTTGGCGTGCAAAAAGCAAGCGAATTACCGAAAATCTTACACTTGGGAAATCTTAAACTTAGGAGGATCAACAATGTAACTCTTCATTTCGGACGGCTGCAAGCCAATATTAATTGGCGCAGCGAAACGCGACTGTGCGGAATCGAGAGTGGAAATCAGCCGCTCAGAGCGGTATTGCGGGATTTCACACCTTCCCGTGTGGCTGGGGCTCTTTGGGAACCTTTTGGATCAAACCCTCGTAGTATATAAAATGAATAAGAGTTCACGAATTTCTCTTTGGTTTTATTCCTTCTTCGTTCCGTCTAATCAGTGTATGAAATATAAATACGCTGAGAATAATGCTATCCACCAACATTAGAATTCACCTGATCAGACGCTAATATTCCAGCATTTTGATTCGTACATATTGAGATCTCTGGATTCCTAAAAACCGTATCAGAGCTGGGTTATTTTTTTAACCAATAGTTTTGGAATACTCTCTCCCAGGGTTAAGGCGGCAAGAATATTTTTTTATGTAATAATTTATCAACCTCTTCCACTTAAAATATCGTGTAAGTCAATAAAAGACTGATAATTATACAATCTTCAGACTTTCAAGTCTGATCTCAACAGGCATCTTTTCAGTTCCCGCAGTTAAGTTCCTCTTTTATGCTTCTCCTTTTTTTCTTTTTAATATATTCTTCCTGGCTGCATGTGACCACTAGTCATTATAGGTCTTCGGACCTTATGCAGCCATTCCAAAAAAAAAAAAAAAAAAAAATTGGAATTTTAATAAAATTGAAACAAAAATATCTATGTGATGTTAATTTTTTTATTTACTTTATTCTTTTAGTGCTCTACAAGAAGCTCAAGATATTTTCGGGGTTGATTTTGATTATGATGATTTTGAAAAATATGGCGAATATGAAGATGAGGAAGATGAAGAAGAAGATGACGATTATATTGACGATGAAGGAGAAGAAGGCGAAAGAAGGTAATATATTCATATTTATAGACTTATTTTAAAAATAGGGCCAAAAAACGTCAAAATTGATTTTTTTTATAGGCCAAGACCTAAAAAAGCTGCTAGGAAGAAACCAACGAAAAAATCTATTTTCGAAATTTATGAACCTTCCGAATTAAAGAGAGGTCATTTTACCGATCTTGATAATGAGGTATGTACTTTTTACTAATAAATATAGACTATTTTTTTGATTTATATATTAAAACACTTTTTTACTTTACTTTCAGATTCGTAATACAGATATTCCTGAACGAATGCAATTGCGGGATGTACCCATCACTGCAGTTCCAGAAGGGTCTAATGAGTTGGAACAAGAAGCTGAATGGATTTATAAACAAGCTTTTTGTAAACCATCAATCTCTCAACAAGATGGAATTCCGATTGAAGGAAGAGAACGTCCGAAAAAAGGACCCCAGACTATCGGAAAAATTAAAAAAGCTCTTGATTTTATGAGAAATCAACAATTTGAAGTTCCTTTTATAGCATTTTACAGAAAAGAATATGTACAACCGGAATTAAATATTAATGATTTATGGAAAGTTTATAAATATGATGAAAAGGTCTGTCTTTATTGATTATTTTTTTATTATAATATTAATATAATCAAATTTTTATTAATTATATATTTTTCCATTTTAGTGGTGCCAATTGAAAAATCGAAAGGAAAATCTGATAAGACTTTTTGAAAAAATGCAAAATTATCAAGTTGAGCAGTTGATGAAAAATCCGGATGCTCCAATTCCTGATAACATCAGAGTACTCAAAGATGAAGATATTGATAGACTTAGAGGAGCACAAACTTCTGAAGAACTTAAAGATGTTCAAACACAATTTTTACTTTACTATTCTCATGAAGTGCCAGCAATGCAAGAAGCTTTTCGAATTAAAGAAAAAGAGCGCTTGAAAGAAGAGAGAAAAAATAAAAAACGTTTACGTAAAGAAGCAGCAGCTGCCGAGGCTGCAGCTGCCGCACAAGAAAATGGAGAAGATCCAGATGCAGCAGCTGAAGCAGCAATAGCAGCAATTGATAAAGAAGAAGAAGAGGAAGAGGAAGATTCTACTCCCGAGCACGAAGCTTTAAAACAAGCAGTTCGAAATGGACCTTATGCGATGTGCATTAGAGCTGGACTAGGTACCAATTTATTATTTTTTTTTTTAAATAATTAAGTTACAATACAATAATATCTCACACAATTAAAGTTCTAAACAATTTTCTTCAACTTTTTCTTACCTCTATATGTAATAAATAGGGTGAAAGTATTGCGATCATGTCAAAAATTCGATGTCGAGATTGGGAAAAAATTTTCCCATTATGAAATTTTGTATTTATTTAGGATTCTCTATTGTGTATCTTCTTCTTCTTCTCTCCTCGCCTCATTCCTGCGATGCGGGGTCGGCGGACCTACTTTTCTCCCTCCAACCCTATCATGCGTTTTTGCGCCCGGAAGAAATAAGACAGGCCGGCCCGTCGCACAAGCCTGTTGAACAGAGGAAGGAAGAGACAGACATAGAAAGAACTGTCTTTCAGCTCGGGCAGCTCGTGGTTGCCATTCACGTACCCACAAGATGTGGACCAATAAATTAATTTCATGAATGACTTTTGAGTTTGAGATATTATTGAATTTTTAATAAATTTTTAAATTTAATTTAAATGATGTTAAAAATATTTTAGATGGATTCGCCAAACGATTTGGATTGACGCCTGAACATTTTGGAGAAAATTTAAGAGATAATTATCAACGATATGAAGTAGAACAGGAACCCACTGAGCCTTCTGAAGTTGCTAAAGAATATCTATCATCGTAAGAATTTCACTTATTTTAGTATTCAAACTTTTTAATATAAAAAATCTTTTAAATTCTCTCATATTCTCAC
>JAKCPI010030871.1:0-11331 GCA_023213315.1 Euborellia annulipes
TTGTTAAATATATCTACAACTAGTTAAGTCCGAATCGAGGTATTTTGAATACTATTATCTTATTCAAATATATGAATCTCGAAAAATATTTATCTATACCTTAATTTATTTAATAAAAAAATTTCCACATTTTTGTCTTTGTTTTATTTAAATTTTATTTATTTAATAAAATGGATTTGTTTTAAATTTACTTAGGAAATGTATAAGATATTAAATGTTTAATAAATTAGAGCAGTGCCGTAACAAGTGTATGAAGCGCCTGTGGCAAGTGTCTAACTTGCGCCCCTTCCCCCTCCCCTATAATCCAGTGTTTCCTAACCTTCCACGAATCCTTTCTCTCGTTATAATGACAGATAA
Organism: Euborellia annulipes; assembly: GCA_023213315.1. Taxonomy (NCBI): domain Eukaryota; kingdom Metazoa; phylum Arthropoda; class Insecta; order Dermaptera; family Anisolabididae; genus Euborellia; species Euborellia annulipes. Next base: position 358 of record JAKCPI010030871.1, read on the forward strand.
ATGAAATTATAAGTTGGCATTAAAAATAAAAGGACATTGATAATATGATTTAAAAAAAAAGTGCAGGAGGTGGATTTGAACTCGCGTCGTTTGGATACGTGCAAATGGAAAAAAATATAGATTGCTTGATGACGAATTAACCACCTGAGCCACAGATCCATTTGAATATGTTAAGTCAAAATAAGCCATAGAAGAAACATGAAATAAAAGAAGTATTAAAAAAACTTTAATATTCCACATATGATATGTCATTTTTAATTACTTTTTATGCTGATTAATAATTTATAATCAAAATTTTAAAAGAATTCATAGTTCTCAAATAATTCAATGCACAAACGTCAGATTGTTTGTGCCTTGATGTAATTAAACCAAAAACTCTATCTAACATTTGATACATGTTATTAATTCTTGAATTCCCCCTGATTCCAGAGAACTAAAGCCCTTTTAATTATATGATCTAATTTGAGAGTAATTGGCGATCAAAGTTGATGTCATTAAGGTCCAAAATATAAGACTATATTCGACCTTAATGACATACACACTCTCAATTCTATATTATCGAAAAAGCTTATTTAGCATTGTCTGATCAAAACCAAATTTTTACCAGAGATTTATAATTAAAAAATGAGTTTTTTTCTAAAGTTTCATTGAGATTGGTAAAGAAATAAATAAAATATTGACTATTTTGTAAATTGAGTTTTAGAATTCGGGATTTCAGTTGCAAGCCTAGAGCCGGTTCATAGACGGCTCTCTTTACCCATCCGGGATCGCGAATTCTAAAAGTCAATTTACAAAATGGTCAATATTTTATTTATTTCTTTGCCAATCTCAGTGAAACTTTAGAAAAAACTCATTTTTTAATTATAAATCTCTGGTAAAAATTTGGTTTTTAATCAGACAATGCTAAATAAGCTTTTTCGATAATATAGGAATTGAGAGTGTGTATGTCATTAAGGTCGAAAATAGTCTTATATTTTGGACCTTAATGACATCAACTTTGACCGCCAATAACTCCCAAATTAGATTATATAGTTAAAAGGGCTTTAGTTCTCTGGAATCAGGGGGAATTCAAGAATTAATTCCATTTATCATATGTTAGATAGAGTTTTTGGTTTAATTACATTAAGGACAAACAATCTGACGTTTGTGCATTGAGTTATTTGAAAACTATGAATTCTTTTAAAATTTTGATTATAAATTATTAATCAGCATAAAAAGTAATGAAAAATGTTATATCATATGTGAAATATTAAAATTTTTTTAATACTTCTTTTATTTCATATTTCTTCTATGACTTATTTTGACTTAACATCATCAAATAAATCTGTGGCTCAGGTGGTTAATTCTGTCATCAATCTATATTTTTTCCATTCGCACGTAACCAGAGGTCGCGAGTTCAAATCCAACTCCTACACTTTTTTATTTTTATTTTTGTAAAATATATAATATATTTCAAATTGTAAATTGTCCCCCTCCCCTGAATAAGCAATTTTCCGCTCCCAGAGTATCATTAAGATATTTAGATTAGAACAGGTCTTTTTAAGAAGAAACAAAGTGTTACCTTTTTTTTTTTCAAACGATGTGTATTTCCGTGGGAGTAAAATTCTCAGTAAATGTGTCGCAAATGAATCCTATGAACTTGGCAAAAGAAAAACGGTGTCCTTAGGCAAATAAAGATCTCGAATATGACAGAACGTCAGCCGGGAAGGGATGAAGGATTTCAAAAAAATTCAATTTTTGTTTGTTATTATAATAAAAAATATAAAATTTTTATTCAGAAATGTATAATATTTACATATATTTATATATAAAAATTAATAAATTAATACTCTTAACTTATGACCTTTTTATATAGGTACCACCAACATCTCTTCATAATTAACCTCCTCATCCTGTTTTTCAGATTCTTCAGATTTTATTTCAGATTCTGATTTTTTTAAAATTCTCTTCTGCTGCGGCTCTTTCTTTTATATATTGAATTGTATATTTATTAAAATCGCAACTGAAAAAAGAAAAATATAAATGATTTAAAAAAAAAAAGGTATCAAATTTTTGTTACATCATTTTCAAACTTAAAAATGATTTTGACTGGTGCACTTAGGTAATAAATTAATTATTTTTTAACACAATGATTACTAATTTAATTATCTATAAGCTCTAGACTGAATTCTTTTAAAATATCTTTTATTTAATAAGATTAATCTAAAAAAAAATTTTATTTTTCGAAAATCAAAAAAAGGGCTTCTAAAAGTTTTAGATTGTAAATAGCTTTAATTTAAAAGAAAATTTGAAGTCGATAGCTTCAAAATTGGGGCCGCAAACTCCCAGAATTAGCACCCCGAGACGCGCACCTTAAATTTAGGGGCCATCCATTAATTACGTCACACCTAAAAGAGGGGGGAGGGTATCACCAGAATGTGACATTATGTGACAAGGGGAAACCTTGTGACGTCACATTTCAAAATTCGAGATGCCCAAACGCGAAATTTATAGGTGAACAAAAAAATTTACGAACGCAATCTATATTTTTTAATACTTTAGCACTCTCGCTATGAGATTATTTATTATTATTATAATTAATGAAGAGTAGAAGAATGGCTGTGATGATGATTGAAGAAAGGAACTCTATGAGTAGGGCAGCCAGCGAAAATAAAAAACCTTTATATTATTTCGTCTACGTTTCGGGAACGCATCGCTCCCATCTTCAGGACGAATTAATTGTTGAATATAGATGAATATTTTTATTTTGTACACACAATGAAAAAAATAACATGTATTGTGCATAGTGATTTAATAAATACGACAATTGCATAATATACAATTGTCGTATTTATTAAATCACTATGCACAATACATGTTATTTTTTTCATTGTGTGTACAAAATAAAAATATTCATCTATCATTCAACAATTAATTCGTCCTGAAGATGGGAGCGATGCGTTCCCGAAACGTAGACGAAATAATATAAAGGTTTTTTATTTTCGCTGGCAGCCCTACTCATAGAGTTCCTTTCTTCAATCTATTATTATAATTAGCATAATTAGGTGTCTATTATTGATAAAATTGGAAAATGTGTGACGTCACATCAGGGGGGGGAGGGATTAAAAAGTCTTGAAATTCGTGTGACGTAATTTATGAATAGCCCCTTATTTGTATTTGATTATTGGTTTGATTATTAAAGAAAATCAAAATGAATCTTTTTTTTTTTTATACTAACATTTTCGAGAGTTGCTGTAATCGCGCTGCATGCGCCCTTTGCAAAGCAATCAAGATTGGCGATAGAGATGCTTGTCGAGAGGCTCTCAATTTTGGTCCATGGCACGTTAGCATCTTTTGGCACCAGACGAGGTAGAATTCCAGATGGTGGGATGTCTGTACGGCCTCAGCCAGATAACGAAGAACTCTCTCAATGTAGGGCTCAACAAGTGAAGAGCAAGTTAACTCAACTGAAAGTGAAAAAACAAAAATACATTTGATTACTAGACGTTATTTTTTAAAATGTTCATTTTAAAATAGAGATTAATGGCTGCTGGACAGTGGCGTAGTGAGCTTAACTCCCGCCCGGGGCACAATACCTTTTTAGCACCCCCCCCTCCCATTCGAAAACCATATAATATTATATGTAAAATATACTCGCAAATTAATAAATAAATAAAGTCATAACTCAAGCTAGGCTTTAAATTTCAGACAAAAAATGTAGTTGAGAAAACAAGACTAGATTTTGAAATGTATATGATCATCAAGAAATCAATTATAATAAAAATAAAAATTATCCAGCAATTTTTTGTTTTGCTGACCATTTGGCGCCCCTTTGTGAGTAGCGCCCGGGGCATGATGACCCCCCCTTGCTCCCCCCCTCGCTACGCCACTGCTGCTGGAATTAAATCCAAATTCTCCAAAATAAAAAAAATAAATCCTTTTCCAAAAGGGTTAATTTTCCTTTAACAAAAAAATCTGGTGTGACTGATCGCACAGCATGCAACTTTCTCTTATCTTTGGTAAAAGAAAAGTTGTGTTCTGCGCTTGTCACACCAGATTTTTTTGTGTCGAGATATATTTAGTTTTCGCCGATATATTAGAATTTAAGAAGTGATATTTATAAACATGGAAAATATTTATAATCTGTTACCATGGCTTCTATCTTTCCTATGAAGTACAAAAGAGTAAAGTGGTCTTCAGCAGCGGCGTAACTAGCCTTTGAGGGCGGGGGGAGCAAAGTTCAACTGAGGCGCGATTTTTCGTTCGAGCTTTTTTGTAATTTTTCTCCCGATTTGTGATATAAAATGTATTTATTATGAAATTTCAAAAAAAAAAGCCGGAGATTTAGGTAAAAGCCAGATGCGCTAGGGCGGCTTTGTCGGCATCGAGGGGGCCAAAGGCTTGCTCCGCCTGGGGGCGGGAGGGGGGGCGAGCGCCCCCTTCACCCCCACCTGGATACGCTACTGGTCTTCAGAAGATTTCACTGGCAAAATGAGAATATATATTTTAAAGAGCATCTAAAAAAAATAATTGATTTTTGAAATTTTAATCAAAATCGTTGGAATGAATGTTGAGAAAAACTAAAAAACTGAAAAAGTACATCAATAAAGTACTAGTGCTTTTTTGCTAATTTTGTTCAAAAAGCTTGGTGTCACGTGACAGGGGGGTGCCTCACTTAAATATAAAATTTCTACCTCCTCACTCTTTTCGTTCTTGAGATATTTTATTCGTTGCAGTTAAGCGTTAAGGAATCAGCGTGTGGGACGTCCCCGGTATTAGTGTATTAATAAAATAAAGATAATGGCCTCAGTAGCCGAAAAAGGGCAAATTAAAAAAAAAGCAACTTACTATCTTTGGCAGGGATATTTTCTATAATTTCCATAATGATATTTTTATCATTTAATCGAAGAGACATCATAAGAGCTGAAACAAAAAAAAATATTTATAAGAAGGAAGCATTAATTAGGTAATATCGATCCAGAAGATCGAGAATAATGTTCATGTTATTAACCAAACAATAGGTCCATTTGGGATGACCAGATAATATTTATATTTTAATATAAATGACTGAATGCAAATTGAATTGACAAAAGTGCAGAATAAGGCATAAAAGAAAAACATTCTTTTTAAACATTGGGTTAACTACTGTAGAACGCACTCTTAGCAATAATTCGACAGTTAGTCACAAAGTCCGCAAAAGGACGATGGCGTCATTTGTGGGGGGGGGGGGGCAAATCCCTCCCCCCCAAGGGCTCTGATTTTTATAAAATTTTATATTATTCTAAATAAAATATTTCAAAATATATCTACGATTATAAAAACGACAAAATTAAACAATTAATTAAATTAAATGACTTTTGGCCAAATTTGAGTATCTATTTGTAGGTAAATTTTAAGAAAAAAAAAAAAAAAAAAAATGTTTGCCCCCTAAGAAAAAATTTGCCCCCCCCCCCCCCAAGAAAAAGTTGAAATGACGTCACTGGATATAAATCCTTTGAACGAAGAGTTCCTAACCGAAAAGACATTCAGTCAGTTAGTTGGGGGGGCCTGGTTGATTATTGCGATATTCGTCATCCTTCTCAGCATAAACTCGAACAAACATCCTCACTTTTTATTTACATTTGTTATGTAATCGTTAAATACCCATAAAATCCTATATTTATTTCAACTTCTTCTTTGGTCGACTTGTTTATTATGATAAAATGAAAAAAATTAAGGGATGTGCGTTTAAAAAAAATTTAAAAAAATTTTGAACTCTATAAAAAAGGACCAACCTAATGTACAGACATGAACCGAGCAGACAAAAATATTCTTACCAAAAGTCGCGGGTTTGGGCACCAAATAACTTAACTAAGTCTGGACCCCCAATATGTATATTAATTAACAACGGATATGGTCAAAGTCTTATATGGCCCGAGTTGCCGAAAAAACTGTGTGTGAGAGCGAGTGTGAATGAGAAAGTGTGTTAAAAAAAAAACAAAACATACCTTTAGAGTATTGTTGATCTTGTAAAGCCTGTCGTGTAGTTAAAGGTGTGATTCCAATTTGAAGATGGAAGGGATCAAAACTGGTATCCGCATCAAGAGAGAAGATTAACAAACCTTCCGTTGAAGCTGCAGCCCAGGCTTCACCTGTAATTAATTCAATTCAATTAGAATTGAGTTAAGCCTACGAAACGTTCTTAAAATGTCTTCTCTTTTGAGTGGCGAAAAGATATTTCCATTCTTTGCTCATGTTTCTGGCCTATTAATTTGTTGCCTGGCTATTTATAAAACTTTCAAACGCCTTTTCTCGAATTGTTCAATTTTCGGACTTGTCGCCACTCAGCAGGTGTTCAAAATCAACGGCTGCTTGCTTACCCGATGGTGAAAACTCCAAATTAAATACTCTCACTTCCGGTTTGAATGAACGTGATGCAACATCTGTTTTTCGAACGCCAGGCAATTTAATTGAAGATCGAATAGTGTCAAAAGTTTCTTCACGTTGTTCAACTAATGCCATATGGCCCCATTTTGAGAGTTGCCTTCGATTTATAAATTCCTATAAAAAAAAAAATCATTTGATATAAATGACCAAATTTAAAAATATTTCTATATAGTTTAGTTTAGTTTAGTTTATTGATTCCTTTTTTCCTTTACCTCTTTTTGAGGTTTTAGGGTTACAGAATTTTTTTTTTGTGTTTTTACAGTATTTATACATATTAAGCTTATTTGCAAAATTTTCTTAATTTTCTGTTTTTTTTTCTTTTCTGCCTTTCATCTTCTTTGCCGGGTTGTCTTTTCATTTGTAGTATTTGTCTTGTCCAATTTATTAAGTTTTTGTCTAATTTGCCCTTTATAATTGTCCATAGTCTATTTTTATTGTCTGAATTGCTTTTCCATGTCCTGGTGTCTGTGTCCAGTTGTTCGTCTGTCTCTTTACATGTCCATAGGTGTTCTAATGTCTCCCTCACTTTCCCACACTGTATGTTTTCCCCAAAAGTCATGTCCCTTAATATGTTCCCGCATTTTATCTTGGTCCATCATGTCCTTTCCCTCCATTTTGTGCCGTCTAGATAATCTTCCATTCCCCGGTCTGTCTTAATATTTTTATAGTAGCTACAGTAGTTTGATTTGTCTATATTGCTCCAGTCCTGTTGTATTTCCTGGTCTATTGTCTTCTTTAACGTGTCCTCCATTCTTTTAGTCATTTGTCTTACATTTCCCTCCTTTATTATGTCGATTAAGTCTGGGTTTCCCGCGTCGTTTGCTGCTTTGACCAAATGTTTTCCCCATTGTGTTGGTTTCCCGTTCTCTATATCCTTTATTATTTGGTCAAGGCATATTTTAGGTAGTCTTTCGTCATCCATCTGTTTTATGTCTATAATATATTTTAAGGTCTTTTTTAAAGTCACGTTCTTCGTCTTGAATCTTCCGGTTTCTACCTTCCATAAGTAACTCGGCGTGTTTCTTCTTAATCCCAGCATCATCTTGTAATATCTTGCTTGGGTCTTTTCCACTTCATCCCATTCTCTCATTTCCCAGATTTCTGAGCCATACGATGTCATTGACTGGACCAAGGCCGTGAACATTTGGTCTATCTTCTTCCAGTTGGTGCATCTCGTTCTTTTAAAAATACTCCAAACCATGTTTGCTGTTTTTATTGCATTTGTTGTTATTTTCTTTATGTGTAATATTTCTATATATATAAATAAGTTACTTGTGTATTCTTTTTTTGTACCCACTACATATACGAGTATCTTTATATATATATATTGGACTGAATTTATCAAAAAAATATTTCAACTCACTTCAATGGCATCTAAAGATCTATTCTGAGTGATGGTAAAACTTTTCAAAAGGATTGCTTCTTGTACATTGTAGATGCAAACGTTCGAAGCCTGGCCACCAGCAAGGAGAGTTGATCCATCAGCCGAATAAGAAATACACGTCCATGACCTTAAAAATAAAATTACTTTCAATAAACAGGAGAGGTTTGACGCAAATAATTCAACATTGCCGGAGACTCCCCTTAGGGTATAAAGGGTCCAATTTGAGATCGCCTAAATGTCTCCGACTTGGTTAGCCCAGGACCTCCTGAGCGGTGTGAACAGGGAAGTTGGGAAGGAGCGGTAACCCTCCATCACATATATCAATCATTCAGAGGGTAATATTTCCTCTCCCTTCGCTGATCATAATTATTTTTTAATAATTTTATTATTAATTGAGTTTAATGACTATTGATATACAATTAGAAGAGAAGGATGGGAAAACAGCAGCCAGGTGAAATAAAAAACGTTATATTCTGTCACTGACGTTTCGAGAGCAAGTCCTGAAGATGAGTGCAACTTGCTCGATCGTCAGGGCTATAAGAATATAACGGTTTTTTTCTCCATCCTTCTCTTCTAATATTAATATAAGTTTCATGTTTTGGTTTTTAATCAGTTCCAAGTGATTTATGATATGGTATAGTTACTGCCGGGGAGCGGGGGGGCCCCGACTGAACTATAAATTGTTCTACTGAATCAAATTAAATTCGAATTTAAAATGCTAAATTTTTTTTAGAGGGCGGGAAGGGAGAGGCCTTATTAATATACAGCCCCGGGCCTCGAGGTAAGGCTCTCGGCGGCTCTATGTTTTGTGTTTGAAAACTAAAATATAACCGGAAAAAAATATTACTTTTTGTCCATACTCCAATAACTTCTTTAAATTTTAACAAAGTTGAAAAGAGAGAAAATAAAACAAGAAGAAAATGGAGGCAATTTTATTATTATTTATTGAGATTCGGCCAACGGCTAACGTTTCGGTCCTAAGTTTGGACCATCATCAGAGCTATTGTTATAGTTTTGAAGATGGTCTTGACCAAGACCGAAACGTCAGCTTAGAGGCCTTAATAAACGAAATACTCATAGCTTTTCTTTTCTTTATACACTAACGACTATCCAGCTATAAAATCCACATCTTCTAAAAATATACATTCAGTGAATTGTTTTGAACTTCATTGAATGTACGTTTTTAGCTCTGATGATGGTCAAAACTTAGGACCGGCTGTATTTTCTTCTTTAGTAAAAGAATTAGATTTTCGGTTTAACTGTAGTTTATTTGTAAAAAAAAAAATTACAACGTTTCGGCCACTCAGTCTCGAAACGTTGAACCACAGTTGAACCAAAAATCTAATTCTTTTACTAATGGTAACAACTGTGAAAGCCTAAACTCCGAAATTGTATTTTTTTTCTTTTTTTCTCTCTTTCAACACCTACAACCATACTTCCCCCTGTTACAGAAGGAATTATTATTAATATTAAAATCAAATGAGGGTTTTTTCAAGCTAAGCGCAAATTGAGGCGTCACTGCAAAACAATTCCCCCCGGTGCTGGTTTTAACGCACCAGACAAATTATTCTATTTTATATGTTGATGAATATATTCCTCCATTTCTGACGTGCACATAATGAAGAGGTATGTTAAAATTAAAATTTAAAATAACTAGACGTCAGATGTTTATCTTTAATGATATTTTTTAATCTTTTGGCGACCGATTTCGTTATTTATAGCATCATCAGGCCAGCGTTGTGTATAATTGAAATCTTGAAAAATTAGTCGTCATATAATTAAAAATTAAAATTGACTCACTTTTAAGCAATTTTAACTTTTAATTAAGTATGTGTCGACTAATTTTTCAAGATTTCAATTATACACAACGCTGGCCTGATGATGCTATAAATAGTGAAATCGATTGCCAAGAGAATAAAAAATATCATTAAAGATAAACATCTGACGTCTAGGTTCTATTTTTTTTTGTGTAAGGTATTCATCAAAAATATGAATAAATTCAATTGTTGATAAGGATTTTATTTATTATTATAATAACAAAGTAATCCAGAAACTTTCTGAGGGGAGGTAAAGCCCAATTCGTACGAGTATCGATTTGCGCTTAGCTTTAAAGTCCCACAAATAAGCGAATAAAAAATCAAGGAATAATCAGAGATTGAAACCCTTTGACACTCGCATCATTCTAATTGCAGACATGGTCATTTTTAGTACAAAATATGATTTGATGTCGATAATTCAGCAATATTTACTAAATGACTAATATCTATATATATTACTTGGCTTCACGATTCTTGGCTGCAGTGATAAAATCGCTATCTGCCCGTCCCACTCGCATATCCCTTCGTCCTTCAATTGAGCTCGTCTGCTCCGCGGTGGTTGGATCGAACATTGAGATCTGTGCGTCGAGAGTAGCCACGGCTACTTGACGGCCATCTGGCCGATATGCCACGTGCATTCCTAATTAAAACATACCACCAGTATATTGAATGATGAAAGAAGAAGATAAGGAGTGAAAAGAAATAAATACCTTCTGCTGTGAGTTTGATCGTTTCGTGTTGAGAGCCTTGCGCAATGGCATCCCAGAGGCGAAGTGTTCGATCCCAGCTGACACTAGCAAGTGCTGAACTTCCAAGTGTCGGACAAAATGCTAGACTTGACACTGGTGCTTCGTGTCCAGCTAAAACCTGAAATTTTATGAATTTTTTTTTTTTTAAATAGAAAGGCAAGTATTAACTTGAAACCAAATAATTAAAATATAAAAGTTAAGAATGGATGCAGGACCGGTTGAAAGCATTCGTGGCGATGACCTATCACAGGTGGTAGTTTTGCTACTCGGCCGGCTTGTTGACGGGTGTTAGGTCAGGCACAGGCGCCGGAGCGGGGGGGGGGGGGGGGAAGGGTACATTGCCCCCCTGGCATCTACTGGGGGGGGCAGGGGGGCAAAATTTCTTTTTTATTTCATTTATTTTAAAAAAAATGATATATTTTTACTTTTGAAAATGAAAACTCTTCTAGAATTAAAAAAAAATTAAAAAAGAGTAAGAAATTCATTTTTTCCAAATTTTTTCCAAAAATCTTTGATAAAATCACTTACAAATTTTTTAAAATTTTAATTTTATTAAAATTGTGATTTTATTTAAAATTTTTAAAGTTTTTATAGAAGATTTGTTTTTGTTTTATACTAT
>JAKCPI010030872.1:0-13557 GCA_023213315.1 Euborellia annulipes
AAAAAATTTTCTTCTTTATTAATTACGCAATAATACAAAGAATTGAAAAACATTACAAGATCACTGTAAAAATCCTCGTTATTTATTCATTATTATTATTAATATTTTTTTGATAAAATTAAATAAAATTTTATTTTATAAGTGAAAACAGATATGGTGGGTTAGAGCCCCTGCACGGGTACGGGTTGGCCCGTAGGCCCGTTACCCGCCCGGCCCGGCCCGCGGGCCGGGCGGGGCTTTGGAAGCCCTGAAAAATTACGGGCCTGTAGCAATTCTAAATAAACGGGTTCGAGCGGACGGGCATGCAAATGAAATTTTATTTAAAAATTGCAAGACATTCGTTCATTCATTCACTAAATCTCGGGCGGGTTTGGAAAAATTCCGGGCGGGCTCGGGCGGGCCTGAAGAATGGTAAAAAATTACGGGCCGGGTACGGGCGGGAAGTCAAAAGAAAATACGGACACGGGCCGGTCCGGGCCAAGAAAAATCGGCCCGTGCAGGGCTCTATGGTGGGTGGAACAAATAGAAATAAAATTTTATACTGTATCCAGTGGCGTCATTTCAATTTTTTCTTGAGGGGGGGGGGGCAAATTATTTTCTTGGGGGACGGGCAAACATTTTTTTCTTAAAGTTTTCTTACAAATAAGAACTCAAATTTGGCCAAAAGATATTTAATTTAATTAATTGTTTAATTTTATACAGTTTGTATACTCGTAGATAAATTTTGTAATATTTTATTTAAATAATATAAAATTTTATAAAAATGAGAGCCAAATGCCGGGGGGGGGGCCCAAATGACACCACTGACTGTATCTCATACATAACATCATCATAATTTGGCGAAGGAACGTGTGTTTTTCGGATACAAATGACTGTTTGTGTATGTTTCCTGTAATAGACAGCCCAAATGCGCCCGCTGAATTATTAAATTTCTTAGAAATAACTGGTGAATAATTATTCAAGCAAGTAGCCGAAAAAATTCAGTCGATTGGTAATTTTGGTTGCCTAACTTCCAGAAATCAATGTATCTGCATTATACTCTAAACCAACTGAAAAATTCAACCAATAATAAGATATAGCAGGATAAATAAAAGATTATGCGGCTATGATTATTTCTTTATTGCATTCGAATCCACAGCGACGTTTCGGTCGACAATGCGACAATCTTCATGGCTAGGCAGTCAATAGAAACACTTTTATGTTCTTTTTAAATAACGATATATCATGTATATTAATTACATTCAGCGCTCAGTGAAAGTCAATATTGACTGATAGATCTTTATTTAATTTTATAAAATGTCTGTCAAAGAACATAAGAGGGTTTCTATTGATTGAGCCCTAGCCATGAAGATGGTCGCTTAGTCGACCGAAACGTCTCTGTGGGTTCGAATGCAATGAAGAAATAATCATAGCTGCTTAGCTTTTTATTTATCATGCTACATACTGTTTCAGTTAAATAATAAGATGAGATATAAGACAAACAAAATCTTATAGGTTATTAATGGCTTTTTCTTTTCCTTCCCATTCCAGTGAAATTCTTTCTTTTTACGATTCTTAGTTTTAAAATCATTTACTCTAACATGCCTTTAAAACAAAATCTACATTTATATGTAAAATATGATTTATAACAGTAAAAAAAAAAAAAAAAAAAAAAAAAACAATTTAAAGCCATATTAAGGACATAACAACAGGGTTATTTTCTTTTTTATATTCAAATAATGTTATAAACGATCGTAAATAGCGTGGGAATAAGAACAACTGTAGGAAATTGCCTAATTTGAGTTTTCAAAATCATATCAGAAGAAGATACGACTACTAAAATATTTTTAATTGCTAACCGTTTGTACACAGCTGAGGGCAGTTTGTTTGTTTTTTTGTTTTTTAATTTTAGAAATAAATGTAAAATTTTCCTGGCGTTTAGTTGTGTGTGTTATACCCTAAATGTCTATCTATTAAATGTCTAATCTACATTTATATGTAATCTATTAAACAAAAATATTTATCAGAAAGATTTTAAATATTGTTTCTAGTCCTAATTATAAGTTAATAATAATGAAGTAATATTTCGTCCTAACTTTATCCCCTCAAAATCTAAAAAATTTAATATTTAAAAACTCTAAATTTTAGGGTTGATATAAAAAAAATCAAATGAGAAAATAAAATTTATGATCTTCGTCCCCCTTAGTCACCGAATATTTCAATGCCTTTTCAAACTTTTCAAAATAAATATTCAAAAAAACCTCCAAAGAATTAACTATCTCGGTTTTTTTAAAATACCGCAGATAGTGGAGGTATGTACCGCTGCTAACAATATTATATTCATGAACCGCTTTGAATGTTGCTCGATAATATAGAAGAAATTTCATGGCTATAGGCCTACTTGCATATAATTATTCAATATAATGCTCATCAGACAAAATTTCATTTTCGAATTTTTTTTGAATCAACTCTTTTGTAGAATCTTTTAGAATCTTTAATATTTTTTTTTTTAACACCCAAACTATTTTTCCCACACACAATCACACAGTCTTATCGGCAACTTAGGCCATATAAGACTAAACGATACTCATTATTTGTTATTATATACATTGGGGGTTCAGGAATATTTATTTAAGCAATTTGGTATCCAAATTGACTGCTTGAGATCCGAACCCGCGACCCTTGGTATAGAAGGCCAACACGCTAGCAACTACACCAAGGCCCGAGGGCTTTATTTGTATATGTCTAGCTTTTTTATGAGATTGAATATTCCCCATCACAATAGGCAAAAAAGGAAGGATCTTTGAAATCTATCAGGAAGAAACTTTACAAATTTTTTGATTATTTAGGTAAAATGCACAAATTTCTCTATGGTAATCAAAGCTTGAATTTTCGCCATAACAATAGGCAAATTGGAAATCTTTTTATGGAAAGTATTTGCATAACTAGCAGGCGCTCTTGTTCAGTGGCGCCACTCGCTCTGGTGTTCAATAACTGAACTTGTCGGTTACACTCGGTCTCCGGCTAACCATAAGGATAATTAATTTCATCTCCTTATCAATTAAAATTCAAGAAAGCTTTGAAACATATCTACGTATTTTAATTTTCACTAAAATCTAAATATTTAAACCCTTTTAATAATAGAAAACGATCTTACAAACATATATTTTTGAATTTATACAGGGCTAATAAAATAGAAAAACGATATTGTTAGAAAAAAATATTTCCAGGGGTTGTCGTTGACATTAAAATCAAGATTACAAATTAAACACTAGGTTATTTGTTTCAAAGGTTTTAATATTTATAAAATTAACACTTGATACGTCTATTTCGGCAAGTCCTTATCATCATCAGAAGTGCTTAAACAATGTAAGCACTTCTGGTTGTTAAAATATGTATCAAGTATTAATTTTATAGTTTAAAAAACCTTTGAAACAAATAACCTAGTGTAATGTTTAATTTGTAATCTTAATTTTAATTTTCTCAGTAATTATTTATTATACCGGTAATAACATTCCCAACCTAACATTAATTATATTGTATTTAATCATTTATTTACGATTTAAATGAGGATAGATTGACAGATACGCTTTTTATATGAATATTTAATTAGGTTTAGTTTTTATATTTAATTAATTGTTAGTTTATTACTAAAATGGCAAACACCATAGACCCCCCTCAACTTCCTGGAAATTAATCCGTCTATTAACCCATTTATATAATTTGATTTTTATAATAAACTAGACGCTAAGCCCCCGACGTATTCAGGTTTGCGCCTTATCAGGGGGCTTCATCCCCTGCGCCCCCTTTGTTTTACATTATAAATTTAAAAAAATACCTTTAAGGATTAAAGACGCAGTCTGACGTCTAGTATTTTTTAAGATGAAATTGTAACGTGTTTTCAAAAGTAGATAAATTTATAAATATACAAAAATCAATCTGTCCCAATAATCTTTAATTTTTTTTAAATTTAAAAATGAATTTATTGTTATTATTAATCACATATTAATTAAGAAATTTTTAAAATAAGCTTAGATGATTTATTTAAAAACCAACTGTCAAATTAGTTCAGCATTCTTGCAATAGATGGCAGGCTAGTCTAACAGCCGATATAGTATTAGCCTATATTTATATATTTTTATGCTTTTATAAAAGATACATAATATATAATAACATTTATATTGTTAAAAGATCAATGAAAATCAACCAAATGCAATAAATATTATTAGCTACCATTCTGACATCTCTTGGCAAATTTTTGAATTACTTGATTTTTTGGGCATACTTTTTATGACACTCATTGCCCTCTTATCGGAAAAAACATGCGTAACCACTTCGCTCCCGTGCCCCCTTAACAATTTTTGAAATTACTACACACTTCTTTTATCTTTTGATAGGCATTAAAATTTTAAATTTCTAGACATGATGATTGTTCACATTGAAACCGAAACTGTAATTCTAAAAAAAGAAATTTTTTTTCGGCATACCAAGCCATTTAGACTCCATTTATTTTATTTTTATATTAATTGATATCCATCACTTGGAACCGAAAACCAATCCCTAACAGAAGAGGCGGGACTTAAATCTCTATTCAATACAGATTGAGATATTCCCAGAATTTAAAGAGTAGGCTAATCAAAAACACCCCTTTATTCTATAAAGAACATATTCTAACCAGGAGTTTAATTTGTTCTCCATAAGCACGATTGTTTGTCTTCTAATTTAATAACAGCCTCTCCCTCTTTAATGAGGGGGAGGATCCACCCTCCTTGTCCTCTCTTTTTCTTTAATAATCTAAATTTAATCTTGATATATATCTTCTGCTGGTGCTGGAGCTGCTTGGCAGATTCGCCTATTATACTTGCAACTAAGGATGCGGGCATAACTTCTTGCCACCGGAGGAGGCAAAAGCGGGAAAAGAGAAACGCCGACAGTCACTTCCGGCGTCGTTTGTCTTCTGCGCGCCTCTCTTTATCCAGTTGGCCGACCCGATTCCGGTTCCTTCCGGCTCCAACCCTATTTCTTCTTCTTGTTCCCTTTAGAAATTTTACAGACAGTATTCCTCACTAAAGATGACGAGGTTTGTCCTCAAACAAAGCAACAAGTCGTTAATCGTCAAATCTTGCAAGGAAAACTTTTTTATTATTCTAATCAATTTTAGTGAGGAATTTATTCACTCACAGCTTTTAATAGTATCAGGAGAATGACACATTTGATCATCATTTAAATCGTTATTCCTTTCTCATGAAGATGTAGTTGTTTTTTTTTTTTAAGTCTTTCGGTGTCTGCACCCTCCCCATTGAATATATTTTTGCCTCTCCGGAAGAGACAGACCCCTAGAACCAGAAACGAGAATTCTAACTCCGAACTAATTTCCCTAATTTTTTACAATTTTCGGGACTGAGCTCAGGATTGTTCTCAGTATTCAGGGTGATATGACGAAAACATTTTTATTTGGATGGATTTCATGAGGCTGTAATCCTCATTTTTAAGGCACTTATGCCACACTAAATTGGGCCCTTTGTGTTTTGGGGTGAGATTTTCTCCCACTTTTAAAGAGGAGACTTCGGCAAATGTTTGAAATATTTGCGGCAAACTGGATTCGAACCCGAGCCGTGTTGAGACTTCGGACTCCGTAATCCACAGCTTAGCCACTTGCTTCCTCATTGGAACATTTTTGTTTAATTTAATTTATTTTTTATTAATATTAATATTTATAATATTCGTAGTTTTTTTAAATTACAATCAATTCAGCTGTTGCATCCATTTTTATTTACAAAATAGTAAAAAGGCTTTAGCACCGTGGTAGAAGAGATTATTTTAAGAAGCAGGCCCCAACAAACTTCCCTCAAATAGGCTCATGTGATTTTCTTGTATAAATATTCAATAAATAATTGAATTTAAAAAATAAAGTAGCCCGAAGGCGGGCTTTACCACTTGCCTGGGGGGCTACACTCCCTGGACCTCCTAGGATGCATCATATTTATTCTTGCTCACTGTTTGGAAAATTTCCAATTGCTCGCCGAAAGCGAGAGTTTTAAATTTCCCTCTCTTAGTTTATATAAGTTTTAAATTTCCCTCTCTTACTCCACTTCCTTTTTCTCTGGCCCTTCAGCGCCCTGACAGGCACACATACAAACTACACAGAGGAAGTCAGTGACTAGCGCTTTATATACTAGTATAGTAAGTAATGATATTAAAGTTTGTGAAATGTTCACTTATAAAATCATAAATCTCACCTTTTAAATGATAAATTGTTTCTGAATATAGAGTGAATATTGTTTTGTGCGTGATAATATTCACTTAATATTCTATTTATATATACCTATAAGTTATAAAATTAATAATGATATTAATTTAAAGTTGAAACATTTTATTTTAAAGACTGGTAGAGTGTGGGGCGTTGGCAGCCGGGGGGTGGGGGGGGGTAGGAAGAAGGAGAAAGAGGACGAGGCAAGCAAATTAAAGAATTAATAATGCTTCTCCCATCGAATAAGTTGAATCGGAGTTGTCATAAAGTTTGCACTTCCAACTCGGTTCTTTGCTGCTTGCTTGTACTTAAATTCGTCCAAATGATGTGAGAGAAAGGGGATTGAGTGGGGTGTGATTTTAAATCTAAAGTTTCAATTTTAAATCTTTTTTTTTTAAGCGAAATTAAATTTCATCTTTTCGTAGTTATATAGAAGAGTAAAATTAAATTGGGTATAAGTTATGTATTTATTTATAAATTTATATTATTAACAGGATGTTTCAAAATTTATACCGTTTTATAATACTTTTAAAAAATTAAAAAAAAAAAATAATAATTGACGATAGATGGTTATGAACAAGGGGGATATTTTTTAGCTCTAACTATATAGGCCTATATAAATTCACCACCCTAATAACTTAGACCTTGCACTAGACTTAGGTCCGATTGCTTCACTTCTAGTCTACAAGCAAACTTATCCAACAGATAGCAAATCATCGATATAGTAAACAAGAACATGCTTAACCTTCGAATTTTTTTACTTTCTCTTATTTTAACAAAAATTCAAAAATTTCCATCCACCAAATTTCCTAATTTCCCTTAGTTAAACCTTTTACCGGACTTTGGGTCTTAGCTAGTTAACTTCGATCTGGACTCTTATTTAATCATTATGATTAGCTTAAATAGATGAGAAAAGACTCCAAAGTGATAGTTATCTTGCTCAGTGCTTTTTAAAGTAGTGGGCCGCGACCCCCTTGGGGGCCATGGGTTAAGAGTCGCAAATGTAACAAATAAATTATTATTGTTAAATAAGTTTAAATACTTGGGTTATAATTATAAAATTTCATTAATGTATTGAAATGTTGAAAAATTATATTTGCAACTGCTTATAACATAGACTCTTGATTTCATGCATTAAGCCTAATTATTTTTAAATCAATAAATTTTGTCCCAAATGTGCCATAGTGGATGCATACTCATTAATAAAAAAAAACATTTTTTTTCACGTTTTTACTATTAACATTTTATATTAACCTAATTTTATTATTAACCATACAATTTTTTTCACGTTTTTACTATTAACATTTTATATTAACCTAATGTTATATAACAATGTATTTATTAATTCAAATGTACCTTCTGCTGGCTAAATGCTTCTTATCTGAGCAAAGCCATAATTTTAATAAAAAAAAAAATACTATTAACATTAGTGCAAGCATTGACCAGAAAGTGTATTTACGAAATTCAAAATAATAAATAGTTTTTTAACAAATATGAATTAAAACAAAAAAAAAAAAAAACCAAATAAGGGAATCTGACTTGAGTTCCAAGGGGGCCGCGACTTCAAAAAGTTTAAGACATGATCTAGCTTATCCGAGGGATAGCTAGTTAATTAGAAGTGAACCAACTGGGTCTTAGAAATTTAAATCGATGAGATAATAAGAAAGAGAATTGTAACAAAATTTTAGCCGTTCTAAAATATCAAAAAAAATTTTGAAACCACCCCTAATACATACTCATTCCTCGGTTAAGCGAATAAAAACTGAGAATTTCGAAATATTTAGTTATTAAAACTTGTAATTATCATCACCTACAAAATAACAATCTCTTTCTGTTATATTAATTAATCTAATTGACCTTATTTTGATTTTATTAATAGCAATCTGCTGCATTTAACACTTTGAGCTTCATTAAATCCAAAAGAAAACTGCCCTTAGGGTGTAGGGACAATGGTGTCCATCCCCACTAATTGAAGCTGTTAGTCCTGTCTTGCCCAAGGCTCTTTTCACCTCCCCCCGCCACCTCTTGTTTATTATAGTTAATATTTTGCATAGGGGCCTTTGTTCCTGAGTTGTCTCGAGTTTCATAGGATGGAAGGTGGACTTGTGCCGTCATCATCATCCCCTCTCTCCCTCCCGCTCCTCCTCCTCCTCATCATCATCATCATCTCATCTCAACATTTAATGTCGCAATGAACGTTCTAGGGCAACTATCGTTACTGTTACTTTAGCCCTTTGTTAACAGAAGAACGCGCACAAAGCCTGAAGCTCTCCATTGGACGTTATTGTGTAGACTGTGTGAAAATTTTGACCCTTCTCTCTTTCTCCAAATATATATATGAAAGCGTAAATACATATGCTAATCCTTGATAATATCTACATTGTCTTGAGAAGAGGAATTGATAGTTTCGTCATAAAAATAATATCCTATATTTAAATTGACTTTTTTTTAATTGGCTCAAAGTTTTTTATTTGCTACTATGTTAATATAGTTACTAAAAAATGATAGTAACAAAATATAAATATTTCCCCATGCTTATAAATTTTATATATTGAATTTTAATATCTCGGCGGAAACTAAATATATGTCTACACAAAAAATCTGGTGTGGCAAGCACAGAACACAACTTTCGATTACCGAAGGTAAGAGAAAGTTGTGAGCTGTGCAACCAGTCATACCAGTTGAGTTAGACCAGTCTTGAACTGGACCGACGATATAGTTTAAGATAGCAAATTTCCTAGATGTGTTTGAGCTTATGATTGGGCAAAATTGCGCCCCCTGGAGTCGAACCAGAACCTCCCTGTTTCCGCTACTACCCTTCGCCTAGGTCGCCGGCCCAATAAACACAACATCTCGCATCCGCCAATTATGCTAATGAAATTAAAATTTCATTGATTCGAAAAGATCATATTTTATTTATTGGGCTGGCGCCCTAGAATAAGGGTAGTCCACCCGCCGCGAAAGTGTAGAGGTTCTGGTTCGACTCCAGGGGGCGTAATTTTGCCCAATCATAAGCACAAACACATCTCGCAAACTTGCTATCTTAAACGATATATTGACTGGCTAATGAACAGTCTTTTTTGAGCATTGATTGAAAAAATTCCATCCTTTTCAAACAAGGCTCTACCTAGTTAATATTTTTTTAAATTAATTTTTATCTCTCTTGTGATGTCGCAGCCCTAGCAGGCGTCTAGAATTGTGCCGTAGTTCCAATCGTGCTTGCTAGATGGCGTGCAGTTTTAAGATCTTTTCGAGTCAAAGACATTTTAATTTCATTAGTATAAAGGGCGGATGCGAGTTGTTATGTTTAATTATTATTATCCTAAAATATTGCAAGTTTTAAAGAAATTAATAATAAACGGTGAATACTTTTTTTAGGATTCGTGAATTTTATTACTTAAAAATCGTTCTTTTCTTATTCTCATGATTAGTTGTTGATTTAATAAAGAATAAGAGAATATGCAATTTGGATAAGGTCGAATGGATTCTACTTATAAATTGTTTAGTACAGGAGAGCTTAACACTGAAATGGGAGTGAAAAATATTTTCATGATAATTACAAAGCTACAACTTTAATAAATACGAACAAGGAAAACGTGACAATGAAAATCGACGAAACGAGGCGGATCAGTTTTGTTTGTTAAATAATTAAAGGTGAATCGAAGTGGAAACGTATACAATTCCCTTTCCCTTGTTCTCCTCTCATCTTCCTATTTAGGTTTCATTATAAAGTCAGAATTGGTCTTCTATGTTGTGCAAAGTTTATACATACATACATTTATGCATTTAACCCTAAGAAACATTTATTATTACTCCTTTAACGAAAAATTTATCTGAGCTTATTCGAATTTAATATCTCTTATTACGTATTTTCATTTGCTTTGTCTAAGAAAATTATTATATATAAAAGTTAATTAAATTTTCCAAAAGGGTGTAATAATAATAAATTAGACTTAATTTTAGACTGTTTATAAATTAATTTTGTTTCTTGTTAGGTCCTACAAACAATCCAAGGTTCAAATATGAATTTGTTTGCTGGAAGGTAGGCAACCGAACTGACTCATTTTTGTTGATCGAGTTCAGGGCTGCCCAACGGCAAGAGCAAGGGCTACTTTAAAAAAAAAAATGCTGTTTGGAGGGCCGCATTATGAAATACATTGTATGCAACTTTATCAGTGAATTTTAATAGGTATGGTATACAAAATAAAACACGTTTGTATTACTTTCTCTTAACTCTATATATATGTTAATATATATATATAGAGAGAAAGTATTGGATTCATGTCAAAAATTCGATGTCGAGATTTTGATGGATCTTCCGTTTTGAGGTCCCCTGAATCCAAAAAAGTGGTTTTCGCGACATGGTCTGTCTGGCTGTCTGTGTGTCTGTCTGTCTGTGTGCCTGTCTGTCTGTGAACAAAATATCTCAAGAACGAAAAGAAAGCTAGGAGAGGTTGAAATTTTATATTTAAGTTAGGCACCCCCCATGGGACGTGACACGAAGCTTTTGAACAAAATCGATCAAAGATGTGCTGGTACTTTACTGATGCACTTTTTCAGTTTTTTTTTTCGATTTTCTCTAAATTTGCTCCAACGATTTTTTTTTTTAATTCAAAAATCAATTATTTTTTAGATTCTCAATAAAATGTATATTCTCATTTTGTCATTGAAATCTTCTGAAGACCACTTTACTCTTGTACTCCATAGAAAAGATAGAAATGGTTGCCATGGTAACGGAATTTAAATCTTTGCACAAGTTAATAGCTAGAAAAAGTCCAAACCAGTTTCAGTTCTCCTTTGGTAAAAAAGGATCTGATTGCAAATCAATTTCAGTTGGATTGCTCGCTTACATTCTCAACTGAAGTGTAAGGGGATGAGTAAAAACTGAAATCTCTTGATTTTTTTTTCAAAGACTGCAAGTCGATTTTCGAATTCTTCTGCAATTGTGTTAATGTACATGTATTTTGCCCGCATGCCGCAGGCGTGGGTCTCATGTTGGACAGCCCTGATCTAGATTATATACTGAAAATCTGAAGTATTTTTAAACAGATTTTCGTTGGAAAATATGTTATTTATATCATCAGAGGATGAAATTTTGAAAAATTTTCTATATAATCGGATAAGTCCTTTCTGAATGCATAGAGAATAGATTTCTAAATTACTATTCAATGCTCTGGAGCAAGGAGGGGGCCTTTAACTTGTGCAAGATCTTATTATTGAAACGCTTAAGGACAATTGGCATGTTTCAAAGGGCAAGAAAGGGCCGGGCAACGAGACGAAAGCTAGAATTTCTGCGGTTGTTGCTGCGCTGTTTCCCCTCCCTTTCTTCCCTTTTCTCTTTCTGCTGCTGCTTCGTATCATTTAAGCTATTCCTTCCTATCGTTAATGTGAAAAAGCATGGGAGTGTCTTTGAACGCTTTTTCCAAAGCATAAATGTCTCAATAAATAGACAAAAGGGATTAAAGCCAAATGACAAAAAGGGAAAAGGGGGGATGTCTCTGTCT
The DNA here is from genome assembly GCA_023213315.1 of Euborellia annulipes. Lineage (NCBI taxonomy): Eukaryota > Metazoa > Arthropoda > Insecta > Dermaptera > Anisolabididae > Euborellia > Euborellia annulipes. Next base: position 11,734 of record JAKCPI010030872.1, read on the forward strand.
GTTTATATCAATCCTATAAATCCAGATACCTTTTATATATTCATAATAATAAAAGAACAAAAGCATTTGAAATTCCAAAATTTCTAAGAATTTAATCACATTGATGTTGGCTGCTAATGAGATAATAAGACCGGAAGAGAACAGAATTTTTTTTTGATGTGAAAACTTATTTGAACACTCTCACTTACGGAATTTTTTCTGAAGAATGAATGTCGTCATTCCAAATTTATCCAAGCACTCCAGTTATGTCGGTTCTGGCTCTGTTGTGTTTAGTGTTATCACTGAATGTGTTATTTTTACTTTCTCTTATCCTATATATGAAATATATATATACGAGAGAAAGTATTGCGATCATGTCAAAAATTCGATGTCGAGATTTTGATGAATATATGTTTTGAGGTCCCCTGAGTCCAAAAAAATGGGTCCGCAAATTGGTCTATGTGTAACGATTTTTTTAGCATGAAGGAATTAAGCTATCGAATTGGAAATTTTATATTTAAGTTAGGTACCCTCCCGGACACTTAAAATAAGCTTTTGAACAAAACCGGCCAAAAAGTACTAGTACTTTACTGATGTACTTTTTCAGTTTTTTTTTTCGATCCGCTCCACCAAAATTGTTTAAAATTCAAAAATCAATTATTTTTTAGATGATCTTTAAAATGTATATTCTCATTTTGCCCTTTAAGTGTTTTGAAGCAGACTTTACTCTTTGCACTTCATAGGAAAGATTTCAAGATTTTTTCAAATTCACTTTCCGGCTCTTCCTTCCATAGAGACAATCTTAATCGCTATTGGGATTTGTATGTTAATTTCGATTCAAAAGGGGTTGTTGGGTCCCCTTTGAAACTTTTCACACATTTAAAAAAAAAATTTTACAATTATGAAATTTTGTATTTATTTAGGATTCTCTATTATGTATAAAATATTGAAATATGAGATTAATATTTTGAAAAATAACCATGATTTATTTCACGCAGTCATTATTTAAAATACACAGAGCCTATGGAAATTTTAAATTAATTGACTTTTTTTACTTTTTACTTATGAAATACAAGTGGTCAAAGTAACTAAGTGTGCTACTGGGAAACTAAATATATTTTGACGACGAAAAATCTGGTGTGACAAGCACGGTGCACAACTTTCTCTTACCGAAGTGTAATAGTAAGTTGTGTGCTATGCGCCAGTCACACCAGATTTCTAAAATCATACTCTCTATTTCCAAAATATTTTAGCATATTTCGTATATATTTTATTTGTCCAAGTAATTTCATTCTTAATATTATATTAATGTACTTAAACAATCGATTATAATTCTCCTAAGTATTGAAGAATGTGTTTCTCCTAAGTTTTCACCTAGGTCGTGCGGTCTTACGCACGGGGTATATTTTTTATTTTATCAAAAGATAATTCATCAAATTATTTATTTTATTCACTAAATAATAAATTTTAAAAACTTTTTTGCTTTTTGAATAGTTTAATACAAATGTGATCAGAATTTGAGAGCGGGGTGAGCTTAAATAAATAAATAAATAAATCCCTGTTGTTTGTGAGGAAGGGGATCTTGTTACGAAACGACCACTAGGCATGTAACAAGGTGACCCTTCGTTTGGCCCATCAATCGATCCCCTTAACGGGCGAGCTTTTTTTTTTTTTTTTTTTTTTTTTTTTTTAATAAAATAGACTTGAGGTGAAAGGAAAAGAACAAATCGGTTCAGTTCATTACTCCACTGTGTGTCGGCATACAATTTTCTTAATGAATACAGTAAACAAATTTACATTTCACTATTAGAAATTTAAATATTTATTTGAATTTAAAAGTTTTTT
>JAKCPI010030873.1:0-23965 GCA_023213315.1 Euborellia annulipes
GCTTTCATTTGCATTAAAAAATAAATTCATTCTTTGTTTTAATGTGGCCTCGGAGGGGGCGGCGGTGAATAGATTTAAATTTAAATCAATAGTAGATCGAAGGGTATTTTGTAATTTGCTTACTCTTTTTGTTCACTCTTAGATATTCTTTGAAATCGATCTCTTTGATTAATTATTCTCTTTTTCAAAGAGATTGCTTAAGAAAATAAAGCAAACTTTGCATTTCTTTTGTTTTCAGTATTTATAAATAATAAACTGGAACTCTTAGGTCAATACTTTTTCTATAAGAGATTACACAATCAATGAGTAAGGAAATAATATTAAAAAAAAATTAAAAACAACGCTTTTGTAAATGTAGGCCTACTAAAAAGAGAAAATAATTATGTATAATTTCTTTAAAATTATATTAAAAATTAATATATGTTACTAAAACTAAAAGCGTTGGGCGCGAGATTTGTAAATTTTAATTGTATAAATAGGCCTATTATGTTTTTATGAATACATTTTCATACCATAGACTTGGCGGGTAGTTAGGCAAAACAGTTTGAAGTGACTCAATGTACCAGTTAGATTAATTATTTTTTTTTTGATTCATGTATCGGTGAATTAAGGTTAGTTGATCCTCTGCAATGGAAATTGCAAGAGATTGTTAATTTGCGCGCCCAACGCTTTTAGTTTTAGTAACATATATTAATTTTTAATATAATTTTCAAGAAATTATACATAATTATTTTTCTCTTTTTAGTACATTTATAAAAGCGTTGTTTTAAAATTTTTTTTTTTTTATATTATTTTATTTAACTCTTTTTAGTTTTTGTAATAAAATATTAATACGTATGAGTTATATACATATACACGATACAATAAGACAATTTGTATTTTAAAAGAAGAGAAATTTTTGATTATAAAACTTCCCCACCACTTTTTAATCGGCCGCCATTTTGAAATTAATTGACCTACAAAGATGAGGCACATCAAATATTGCATTGTCACGGGAGTTACATACGTGTATAAAATTTCAAAGCTCTAGATAAACTAGAAGTGGTCGTAATTTCGATTTGCAAATTTGTCAGAAAAACAGGAAAGCAAGTTAATAAAAGGGTTGTAAAAAAGAGTCCATCAATGAATCAAAAACGCTGGCACGGGCCGTGCTATTCACACCAGCAGTGGCGGCGCGTCCACTAGGCAAACTAGGCGGCCGCCTAGGGCGGCAACCTGGGGAGGGCGGCAAAAAAGGGAAAAATTTAAAAAATTGGGGCCGCCCCCACCCCAAAGCCTTCGCCAAAACAAAAAAATAATTCTAGAAATTCTAGATGAAATATAAGAAAAAATTTTTGTTTTTTCTAAAATCTAAAAAAAAAACATATAAATAATGGAAAAAATCTTTAATATTAACGAATTTTGTATTGAAATTATTTTTTATTTCAAGAAAAAAAAATAAACATATTAATAAATTTAAATTCAATCACAAAATATTATTTATTCTAGTTTTCACACTCAAGAAATATATTTTGAAAAATGTAGGTAGGTATCTTTTTAAATTTCTACAATGTGTAGTAAACTTCTACATATATTGTCTTAAATTTCAGATAGATGTTTGTTTTAATGGCTGAAAGAAAGACTTCCAATACCGGAAAAGGAAAGCTGAGAAGGACAAGTTTATTTCAGAACAAAAAGGGTCATTTTTAAAGTATTTACGCCACGAACAAATCAAACAACAAAACACAGCGGATCAAGAAGAAGCGGGATTTGTTTATGTAACATTATTTTGGGATTGTGTGTGTAAATTAATGTAAAAGTCTCGTTAAGTGCAAAAACAAAAAAAATGAGTAAAAAGAGGTGATTTCGGGTAAGGAGGAAAATGTAAACAAAAAATCTTATTTGGGGGGGGGGGGGGCGCAAAAAAAATATCTTGCCTAGGGCGGCAGAATAGCTTGCGCCGGCCCTGCACACCAGAGACCTTCTGCAACATTTCCAACGTCTGCCGAAAGACTATTTTTCAAGCAAAATTTTATGCAACTTCTTTGCTGAATTTTTTCACTCATGCCGAATGAAATTTTTCGAGTCTTACAAAAACAAGCGTAACACAAATACCAGTGACGCTTTGGTCTCAAAATTTTTATTTATTTTTTTTTCTTAGGTTGGTAGGACCCTAACTGACATTCCTGTCAAATTTTGAGACCATAGCGTCACTGGTATTTGTGTTACGCTTGTTTTTGTAAGACACGAAAATTTCATTCGACATGAGTGAAAAAATTCAGCAAAGAAGTCGCAACGATCCCAAGGACATCGTCAGGGAGAGATCGTATTTGTTGATTTTTAAATATAAATTTTAAATATAGAATTATAGAGAATTGGTTATTTTGGAGTAATTTAACTTTGAAAATATTAATAAAAAAAGAATTAATCCTTTTTTCCCCTTCACCTTTTGAAAGAAGATCGATGAACAGACAGAAATACATCATTCGACGGCGGGCTGTGGGGCCTACAGTATTACCACATCTCTCGGTTATTGACTGAGAGAACCCGTCAACACCACCTATTTTCTCTTCGAGCCGAGAGACGATCACCACTTAATGCCGAGGACCGAAACGTCCGCCTTCACAGCGGTTCGGACGAAGGTCGGGCAGATGCGACCGAAACGTCAAAATTCCACACCCAAGACAACAATCAACCTTCAAATATTATATTTTTATCTTCTTTTTTTTTTATATTTTTAATTTTTATTTTGTGAGCAGATAGATCACTCTCCCTGATTACATCCACATCCCGTTTTTGGGAGATCTTCAAAAACGTTGGATAAAATTTTGCTTGAAAAATAGTCTTTCGGCAACCCAGACGTTGGAAATGTTGCAGAAGGCCTTGGGTGTGAATACCATGTCCCGTGCCAGTGGTATAAATTGTTCAAAGAAGTCTCCACGATGAAGCTTGGTGATTTTGAAAGGAAAATGGATGCTCTTTCCAATGGCAATCAAACGAACTTGATTGGAGAAAACGTCTTTTTGCCATTTGGCTTTGAAAATTTCTACGATAATACTAGTATATCAATAATTTAAAATTATTTATATATTTTATTGGGGCTGAAGAAACGACCTCTATTGCATTTTAAACTAATTTCTTAATTAAGTAAATAGACAAAATCCTCTGTCTCATTAGTTGCATTATATAATAATAAAAATACACATCTGTTCATTAGCGATAATTTTATATTAGAGAGATTTTATGTTGGCCCATATGTTATTTAGCTGATGGATGACAGGAAGTTTTTAGGTAACGATTAGCCTTCTGGGTAGTCAGAGGTGGGGTGAGAGGCCACGGGAATCGAACCACGTGCTCTCTGCCTCTAATTACAGGTGAAAAACCTCCAACTACGACGTTTTGATAGCGGGGTTAGAATATGGATGGATGAATCCCTTAAATCCACCCTCCCCTCCCCTCCCCCACCCCTCTCTCAACGCACTCGCACCAAAATTTCGTTTTTATATTAATTTCTAAAGCAGCAGCCTCAAATGCCAGGTTACCATGTTCACATTCCACATTTTCTATTAAGGGGATTCAGGAGCGACATCTAAACGTCCTTTAAAAAAAAACTAGACTATTATAAGGAATTTTTCAATGCGGTTTTTTTTTAATGAATTAAATTCATAAGAGATTATTGGGACATCGAGCTATAATTGTTTTAATGACTTATTAAAAAATTATCGTAATTAATTTTTTTGTTATCAAGCAAATACAAAAAAACAATCTGTCCCATAATTTTTAATTTTTTTTAAATTTAAAAATGAATTTATTGTTATTATTAATCACATATTAATTAAGAAATTTTTATAATAAGCTTAGATGATTTATTTAAAAATCAACTGTCAAATTAGTTCAGCATTCTTGCAATAGATGGCAGGCTAGTCTAACAGCCGATATAGTATTAGCCTATATCTGGCCTATATTTATATATTTTTATGCTTTTATAAAAGATACATAATATATAATAACATTTATAAAGTATTTATTGTTAAAAGATCAATGAAAATCAACCAAATGCTTTAAATATTATTAGCTACCATTCTGACATCTCTTGGCAAATTTTTGAATTACTTGATTTTTTGGGCATACTTTTAATGACAGACAACGCCATCTTAATTTTTCCTTAGAGAGATAAAAGAGCGATATGCTCTGCCCTTGGCTTGTTGTTATCGTGCTGTCTTATAAAACATATTTTAAAATCAAATGATGAATAAATAAGTGTCAACGAGGCCGACAAGTTTCGCCACCTGTTAATATTTTTTTTCTTTCTAGGAGGGGATGAGAGAGAGGTGAATAAATTCATTTGATATCAATTAGATGGCAGATATTAGGCCTATATTGCGAGGGGTCGATTCGAGACGGACCTCTATTTAACGAATAAAGATGATTCATGAATAGATGAATTATAGTTATGGTATGAAAAACACCTGCATTTAAAAAAGACCTACAATTACAAAAGGAAAGTTTGAACTCACTTTTGGTGCTTAAGGGGGCTCGGGAGCGAAGTGGTTACGCATGTTTTTCCCGATAAGATGGCGTTGTGTGTCATAAAAAGTATGCCCAAATATCAAGTAATTTAAACATTTGCCAAGAGATGTCAGAATGGTAGCTAATAATATTTAATGCATATTTTCATTGATCTTTTAACAATAAATGTTATTATATATTATGTATCTTTTATAAAAGCAGAAAAATATATAAATATAGGCTAATAGGGGATCGGCTGTTAGACTAGCCTGCCATCTATTGCAAGAATGCTGAACTAATTTGACAGTTGATTTTTAAATAAATCATCTAAGCTTATTTTAAAAATTTCTTAATTAATATGTGATTAATAATAACAATAAATTCATTTTTAAATTTAAAAAAAATTAAAGATTATTGGGACAGATTGTTTTTTTGTATTTGCTTGATAACAAAAAAACTAATTACGATAATTTTTTAATAAGTCATAAAAAAAATTATAGCTCGATGTCCCAATAATCTCTTATGAATTTAATTCATTTAAAAAAAAAACGCATTGAAAAATTCTAGTTGTTTTTTTTTTTTAAGTACGTTTAGACGTCGCTCCTGAACCCCCCTTGAGGAAAGCTGCAGCGGGGTGTCTAGAATGGCGCGGAGGCCTCGCCGAAGGCGGACAGCTCGCCTAGTAGAAAAGAAACAAGACAATTTTTTTTTCTTGTTATCTCAAAGTTTTAAAAGGCAAAAAAAAAGGAAACTTCGTGAGAAAATGATTACTTATAAAAAGGATCATCATGCAAATAATAACAAGAAATAAAAGTGAAATAGGATGAAAAATTAATTTTATAATAATAATAAATAAAAGTGAGGGAGAGAGAGAGAGGGAGATGAATTGCATGTAAAAGGATTAAACAATCTAACGAAATAAATATATATATATATATTTATAAAAACCCTATCTCGTTACAGGATCGTTATTATCTGTAGCGTTTAAGTTGAAATTGAGTTTATGCACGCAACTAGGAAAATAAATTGGACGCGCAAGTTTAGTATTATTATTATTATTATTTTTTTTTTTTGAATTAATTATTTTGTAGAATTTTATAATAAAATTATTTAAACTGAAGAGAAGTTGTTGTTGATGTTATGGACGAGAAGAGAGCAAGTACGGAATAAAGAGAGCCAAAGGAGACGTTTCGGACAAAATTTTATTCGTCCTTGCTACAAAAATATACAAATTTAAATAATACAACACTGATGCGAAATTCAATTACAATAAGATCTTACTAGGCTTATAAACTAATTAGGCACAAAGTTGTGATTGTTGCTGCGGCACAAAGTGCCTGGGATCCGAACCCGCGACGTTTGGTATAGAAAGGTAGGCACACTACCAGCTACACCAAGCCCGAAATAATAATATTGAGGTAACTGCTACTGCCTGAGGGCTATTGGGATGAGATCCAATATCCAATCCAGTGCCTGCTCGAGGATAATGTTAACAAATCATTTAATTGATGATTGGGAAAGCCTGGCGCAGACCGATGAACAAGAAATTAAAACGTTGGAGGTATTTTCAGGCCAATTTTTATTCCCACTATATAGTCGACGTTTCGGGAGACTAAACGCCTCCCTTCATCAGGACTCTAAACAGTCAAAAAAGGCAAACATACAGCTTAGTTAACAATGGACAATGAACAGTTTTTTTTTTTTTTTTTTTTCACATACATCCTTACAACAATAGTTCGCTACTTACAATGTGGTTTTAAGCAATCAACCCTCACTGGTTTAGTCATAAGAGAATAATATATAGTCCAACTTCGCCTGCTGTTAACAGAAAGGCATTCATGAGGCGAGTTCTCAATACAATGAAATTTTTTTTTTTTTTTTTCAATTACTTTTATTTCATTAACCCATGCCAAACTAACTAATCTCCTTTTACGAAGAAATTTCTTTTTTTAATATTTTATTCGAAAATTAAACGAAATTGGACTATGAACACAAAAAAATAATAAAAATAAAAATTTTACAAACAAGTTTTACATTCTTTTTTTTCTTTTCCCTTTTTTTATGACATTTCGATATCATGAAAATGCAACAAAAATGACGAAAAAATATTAAAAAATCATTTAATATTAAAATAAAACACTGACAGAAGGTGCCGGTCAGTTAAATGCTCGAAAACTAGCAGTTAAAAAATATAACAGAGGTATCACGTCGTATTTATCGTAAACATACTTTCTAGCACGCCAAATCATTAGGTAGCTGTATGTTACCTTTAGGGCTTAACTGTCTGATATCTGGCGTTCTAGCATCCGGGCGTTAGCAAGGGCGGATACAAGGGGGGGGGGGGGGGTAAAGGGGGTAATTACCCCCCCCCCCGAGATTCGAAAAAATACCTTTTTTTCGCAAAAAAATTTATTTTTAATGTAAAATTTTTAAAATTAATACTTAAAAATTTGATGTGTATTTATATTCTGGCAAACAAGTACAGAATGCGCTTTTAAATTACCGAAATTTAAAAAAAAATAGTGTGCTGTGCGACGATTCACACCAGATTACCCTCCCCGAAAAACACCTCTGGATCCGCCCTTGGGCGTTAGTCGCTGAATGAATTGTTTCAAGGTGCCAAGCACCTTCCTGAGCCATATAAATATTAAATTGATCTAATTCGTAATTTCTGAGATAATTTGGTCAATAACAGCACATAGTGGGGGGTATGTTATGTATTTATTGTAAAATACACAGGAAATAATAAAACAAATATCAAGAAAAGAAAACAGCATTTAATGTTAATGGAGATCAAAATATACATTCATTAATAATATATAAACAAATTAGGAAACTATTGTTTTTGGGGTTTATTACGTCATAATAGTTTTAATTTATTTAAATTTGAAATATATCAGGTCCACGGGGCTTGGTGCACGAGGTTAGCGTGCTAACCTCGTATAACAAACGTCGCGGGTTCGGACCCCAGGCAGTCCGATGATTTTATTTAAGCCAATTGGATACCAAATGGCTTAAATAAGAATGCCTGGACTCCAAATATGTATATTAAATCAATAACGGTTATCGTAAATGTCTTAAATGCTTAAGTTGCCGAAAAGACAGTGTGAATGAGAAAAAAGTGTGAATGTTTAAAAAAAAATCTGGTGTGACTGGCGCACAGCACACAACTTTCTTTTACCTTCGATAATCGAAAGTTGTGTTCTGTGCTTGTCACACCAGATTTTTTGTGTCGACATATATTTAGTTCCCGACAGTACGGAACATATGAATTCAGATGTAAAATTTATAAGTATGGGAAAATATTTATATTTTGTTACCATGGCAACCATTTCTCCTATCCTTCCCTATGAAATACAAGAGTAAAGTGGTCTTCAGAAGATTTCAATCGCAAAATGAGAATATACATTTGAAAGAGCATCTAAAAAATAATTGATTTTTGAATTTAAAAAAAAATCGTTGGAGCAAATTTTGAGAAAATCGAAAAAAACTGAAAAAGTACATCAGTAAAGTACTAGTATTCTTTGGCCGATTTTGATTAAAAGCTTATTTTTCCGGTCCCGGGTGGTGTTTAACTTAAATATAAAATTTCAACCTCGTAGCTCAATTCCTTCATGCTTAAAATTGAACACACACACACACCCACACACCCACAGACAGACCATGTCGCGAAAACCACTTTTTTGGATTCAGGGGACCTCAAAACGTGACGATCCATCAAAATCTCGACATCGAATTTTTGACATGAATCCAATACTTTCTCTCTATATATATATATTACATATATACATAGGTAAGAGAAAGTAAAAAAAAAAGAAATATATCAGGGTACCGCTGTAATTTACGGATGAAATTATATTTGTACAACCTTGTAAAAGATGTTCAACAAAATATCATGGCTCTAGCCCTGAGATATTTTGGTGCAGAGACAGATTAAAGTGTTTTTTTGTAGCGTTTAATTGTGCAGTTTGTCACACCATATTTTTAGATATAATCATAATTTCTTTTCTTTTTTTTCCTGTGATTATTTAAAGGGATCAAATTTTCATTTAAAAATGTATGCAGGTTATTTGATTTTTTTTCTCCCTCCTTCTTTCCCCCAACTATTCGTGATGATGTTGTTGTTGTTGTTGTTATTTGTTGCCGGGGTTGCGTTGTGTTGCGTCGTCATTAGGTAGAATTGTGTGTGTGTGTGTCGTCCTTAGAGTGAGAGTAAAAAAAAAAAAAAAGAAATTTTGATAGCAGCTGAAAACGTTCGATATTTTCCCACGACTTATGACGTGCCCACTCCGCCCACACCTGACATGCACCCCCACCCCCACCCCTCCTTGGCCATCCTACCCCCCCCCCCACCTCCATACCCAAATTAAACAAATTAATTGAAATATTATATCGAATTTCAAAAATTCTATTCAAGGGGCAAATCCTTTAAACGATTTATTTAATACTACCCCCACCCTTCTTCCTTCATCCATTAACGTTATATTTCTCTTTACCGTCAGCATATAATTATTTTTAATTCTAAGCACAGTAAAATGTGTTCTCTCAAAAATCTACCATAAAAAATAAGATAGATACAAATTGAAAAATAGAATAATTCTTGTTTGTTTAAAAAATTAAATTTCACAATTTATTGTTTCAAATGAAAATAAAAGTCAAGAAAACATTCAATTTTATGTAAAAACATAATTTATGTATGCTTTGGATGATCTATTTTGGTAATTATGGTAAGATCCATTGCTAACTTCACTATTGTAATTAATTAATTTTTATCCTTAATAAAATTGAAAAAATAAAATAAAATTTACTTTATTAATAATTAATATTATTGAATTATTTTGAAGAAATTTGACAGGAAGAGATTTATAATAACAAAAAAAAGTGGAGATGTAGAGTGAATATATCTATATATGTATAATCTCTTTTTTCTCTTCACTAGGCTACTGTATAAAAGAGAAAAAAAATTTATCAATAAAAGAGATGACAAAAAGGAAGAAAACAACGAAATTTATTTAAAGACATAAAATTTATTTACACTCGGAACAATCTATTCCGGTTATTATAATTACATCCTCAGGTGTCCACTAAGAGAGGTGAGAAGCAATTATTGAATTTTATGTATCAAGAGTCGCGGGAGCGACTCGTCGCCGAGCATGTGAAAAGCAAAAGAAAGCAAAGAAACTCTTAATACTACCATTTAGTTGATATTCCAATAGATGCCAATGGCCCATTGCATTTAGATGGACGAGTCGTCCCTAGACTATATTATCAAGAATGATTTTAAATCCTTAATAAAAGATAGGGACGTGAAAAAATTTTTTTGAGAAACTTTTCTCTTTCTGGGCGAATATCTCAAAAAGTTTTTAAGATATCGGAGCCAAATTTTTTTTATATTAAACTAGAATAAATAAGGATTATTTTGAGCACGAATTCAAAAAAAAATTCCAGTGCCAAACAGAATGACAGAGGCTCAAAGTTGAGATTTTGCCGATTTCGGAAGGTCAAAAGTTAGTCTCTTATTTTTCCTTTTTTTTTTTTTTTTCTTTTTTTTCTTTTTTTTCTTTTTCATTCTTTTCTTCAATTTTCAAATTTTTAGACAAAGCTACAGGTTTCCCTGCTGGACCGATTAGGATGAAATTTAAAATACAAATAGATACTATCAAAAACCCGATACCTTTGATATAAAATTTCATTTTGGATCAAAAGTGAGTTTTTGAGAGGTATTCAAAATTTCAAATTTGTCCTATCTTTAACATGGCGAAAAGACAATTCTAACTATTTTGCTCCCTGATGACGTCATCTAGGAACATATATATTATTATTAGTAATTTTGATCCCTAATGGAACAAAAATTTTTTAGATAGATCCATTCAGATAGAAATAGATTAACGTGATAAGGAGTGCTACCAACATAACAAAAATAAAAAACCTAAAATTTTATAAAATTTGGTGCAATCCTATGTTTATCGTTTCGAATGAATACCAAACGAAGTATTTACAATCTACCAACATAACAAAAATAAAAAACCTAAAATTTTATAAAATTTGGTGAAATTCTATGTTTATCGCTTCGAATGGATACCAAACGAAGTATTTACAATCTACCAACATAACAAAAATAAAAAACCTAAAATTTTATAAAATTTGGTGAAATTCTATGTTTATCGCTTCGAATGGATACCAAAAGATGTATTTACATTCTACCAACATAACAAAAATAAAAAACCTAAAATTTTATAAAATTTGGTGAAATCCTGTTTATCGTTTCGAATGAATACCAAACGAAGTATTTACAATCTACCAACATAACAAAAATAAAAAACCTAAAATTTTATAAAATTTGGTGAAATCCTATGTTTATCGTTTCGAATGGATACCAAACGATGTATTTACATTCTACCAACATAACAAAAATAAAAAACCTAAAATTTTATAAAATTTGGTGAAATCCTATGTTTATCGTTTCGAATGGATACCAAACGATGTATTTACATTCTACCAACATAACAAAAATAAAAAACCTAAAATTTTATAAAATTTAGGGAAATCCTATGTTTATCGTTTCGAATGGATACCAAACGATGTATTTACATTCTACCAACATAACAAAAATAAAAAACCTAAAATTTTATAAAATTTAGGGAAATCCTATGTTTATCGTTTTGAATGGATACCAAACGATGTATTTACATTCTACCAACATAACAAAAATAAAAATCCTAAAATTTTATAAAATTTGGTGAAATCCTATGTTTATCGTTTCGAATAGATACCACACGATGTATTTACATCCTACCAACATAACAAAAATAAAAATCCTAAAATTTTATAAAATTTGGTGAAATCCTATGTTTATCATTTCGAATGGATACCAAACGATGTATTTAAATTTTACTGTTTGGAATGCATATTAAAAGATCTATTCATGGGATAACTTAATATTTAATAAACAAAAATTAATAAATAATATTTTCATGTAATATTTCACAAAAAGAAGTGAAATCTCAGCCAAAAACATCGGAGATGCAAAAAGGGGCGCCTCGCATTATTTTTGCCTAGCGTCGAGGTGAAATCAAAAAAATGCGCCTCGCTTTTCTGATTTATATAAAAGCGAGGATATATGAAACAAATACAATTCTGTAGGGGTTTTATTTAAGTGAAAATATTTCCTCGCTTTTATATAAATCAGAAAAGCGAGGCGCATTTTTTTGATTTCACCTCGACGCTAGGCAAAAATAATGCGAGGCGCCCCTTTTTGCATCTCCGATGTTTTTGGCTGAGATAATATTTATTTAAACTACCATAGTGAAGTAAGCAAATGGATTTCTAATTGTTGAAAACAAATTAATTATTTAATTAGGTTATCCGAGAAGAGGCGTAAAAATTTCAAAATTATTTACTTTTCTAAGCTTAAATTATCTATAATCAAAATGAATAAATAGATTTTGGTCAATAATTTATCTATTATTATGTTAGAATAAATGAATTCCACGTCCTTGAGTTCAATAATAATGGAGTCGTCCTGAATATTATTAAGTCCATTTATTATAGATCTTCATTATAGTTATCTTAGGTTATAAAAAAAAAAAAAACTGGTGAAATATTAATGCGAAACAACCATTGCATGCATGCTTATAAAATAAAAAGTAAAAAAAAAAAAAAAAAAGGAGAATATTATCCCCTCTCCCAAATAGAACCCAAGTGAGCTTTAATTTGCCGCCCCCTTGGGGGACAAACGACTAACGTTAATATTAAACCAACTAATAAATCTTTAATATGTTAATGAGAAGAATTATTGTTGAAGTCTCTTCATTAAATAATAATAAAATTTTTTTTTTTTTATTTTAAATTTTTTAGTAATTTCGTTTCATATTGGTTGGTATCTATTATTACCAGTTCCGATGACGTCATTATAGAAAAAATGATGTTTTCATTGTTGTTTGTTAATCTTTAATTAATTAATAATTTTTAATATGTTAAAATTATTAAATAATGAAACTAGTTTTTTTTTTTTAAGTACTTGTCTGTGCTGGTGAACTCATTAAGGTCTACTGGAAAGTCAGAATTGTGCATTTTTTCTTCAGAAATTTGTCTTGAGGAGTTTAACTCATGAAAGTAAAATAAATTGAACGTTTTTCAATACGGTTTTTTATTCTATTTGTATTGTTTTTTATCCGCCTTTTTCCCTCCATTCATTGGGAAAATATATTTGGATATTTTCACGTTTTTCCAATTAACGTCTCCATCTTTTTGGGGCAAAATGAGAATATATATTATATATTAAAGAGGATCTAAAAAATAATTGATATATGAATTTTAATCAAAATCGCTAGAGCAAATTTTGAGAAAATCGAAAAAAAAAAAAATAAAAAAACGGAGAGTACATCAATAAAGTACTAGTATACTTCAACCTATTTTGTTCAAAAGTTTCGTGTCACATGTAGGGATGTGGTATCGGAAAAAAAAGTATCGATACTTATACTTGGTATCGTATCGAAAGGAAAGTATCGATACCAGTAGGTATCAACCAAAATAGGGATTTCGCCAAAATAAGTCTGTCCATTTTCACTGGTAGACAAAAATGAACTTTTTTTCTTTCACAAGAATAAAGATATGAGATTCTAAAAGTATTTTTCATAAATTCAAATATCATTTCAGTTTTTCCCCATCATGCACAGTTTTAGAGATAGAGAGAAAAATAAATTTTAGTAGAAAGTTCAAGATTTTTTTTAAGATGACCAAAATATGCAGATAGTTTTAATACATATAAAGTTTTAGCTCAATAATTTAGACGTGCCGGGCCCTAAACTGCTTGAAAATTTAGAAAAATCGAATTTTTAAAGTTTTTAAAAGTACATTTTCTATTAAAATTTATTTTTCTCTATATATCTAAAACTGTGCCTGATGGAAAAATTCTAACTACATATCTGAATTCAGTATAAAAAAAATGTACTAGATTCAGTAATCAGAATCTCGTGAAGAAAACCTTAAGGACCAATGAAATTATTTAGTTTATAATTTGGCTTTTCTAGCAATATACAAAAAAAAAAAAAAAAAAAATTAAATTAGACATGTTATTAAAATTGAAGGGTTTTTATTAAAGAGTATCAAATTTTCCATTATTAATAAATAATTATTAGGAATATGATGAAATAAAGTCTATCCCACAAATATCGACCTTCTGTTCAAGGGCGGATCCAGAGGTGTTTCTCGGGGGGGGGGGGGGGGTAATCTGGTGTGACTCGTCGCACAGCACACTATTTTTTTTAATTTCGGTAATTTAAAAGCGCATTCTGTACTTGTTTGCCAGAATATAAATACACATCAAATTTTTAAGTATTAATTTTAAAAATTTTACATTAAAAATAAATTTTTTTGCGAAAAAAAGGTATTTTTTCGAATCTCGGGGGGGTAATTACCCCCTTTACCCCCCCCCCCCCTTGTATCCGCCCTTGTTTCTGTTATACAGTATATCAACTTACTTTTTTATTTTTATTGAGAGAAAAAAAAAATAGAAAAGAATATAAGATTTAAACTTTCGACCGTTGGTTCTTGTTGAAACATTTTGTAAATTAAAATTAGAATGTAATCACTTCTGATGATGACAAGGGATTTTCGAAATAAATAAATAAATAAATTTATTACGACCCGCTTAGAGGCACCAGTCCTCGGTGGCTAGGTCCAACAAACACAATACAAATTTAAATACAATAACAAATACAACAAAACAAAAGGAAAAAAGAAAAAAAAAAAAAAAAAATAAATAAATAAATAGAAATGCATGCCCATTAACAATCAACATGTTCATGCATTTCCATCGAAAGAAATTAAAAAAAAACAATTATCAAAGAATTCGCGCTAGCCACGAGACCAGGAGTAAACGTCGCATTAGCCATCCCGACATTCGCCTTAAGCTGTTAAGGAAAACCTTAACAAGGATGGTATGACCTCTCTACCTCAACTATTCTCTGCGATCAAGAACTAAATAAAAATTTCACACAACTAGCACATTAGGACTTGACAAAATTTATTATAGATTTAATCATAGGGGGCAGAGGACTATAATCCCAAGTAGTGACAGACAAACCGTTCCACAAATCAATTGATCCTACAGAATTTTGTTTAATATACTCCTACAATTAAGGACTAACACTTTAAACCCCATATTCTTACTGACTAAAGTAGTTGTCCTCTTACCCCCTCCATCTAGTTTTTTTGATTCTCTAATATTGTCTCAACACACACCTTCCCTAACTTGTAGGAACCAGACCTATTTAAATTAATTCCATTCCTCCCCAAATCCTTACAATTTAGGTAACTATTTGGATTCTTGAACGTACAACCATACTGAGAACAGACTCTACTCAAAATGTCATTGGCCCAGTCAATTCTTCTAAAATCAACATCTCTCCTATAGACTATCCCATTAAAAATAAATTTTGCCCCGTTAAATTTATCCCGAAGACAATTAACTAACCTATCAAATTTCCACCTAAATATTCGATACCGGCAATCAAGTACTCATATGAGTAAAGTATCGAAACAAAAGTATCGATACTTTTTTTCGTGTCCCTAGTCACATGCCAGTGGGGTACCTAACTTAAATATAAAATTTCAACCTCCTCTTCAACTAGCTCTTTTCGTTCTTGTTCACAGACAATTTTGCGGGATCCACTCAGGGCACCTCAAAACGTGTATTTCCATCAAAATCTCGATATCGAATTACTTATCAATACTTTCTCTCTGAATATAGCTAATAGAAATTAATAATTCTGTCTAATAATTAATATCAACTTTCCGCCCTATAATTAAAATAAGTTCTATAATAATAAATAAAAGAGGAGAGGATAAAAGGTGAAAAAAAATATTAGAAATCCCCCCTCTAGATATTCCCCGAATAAGAGTTAAATATTATTAAAAGGGCGGAGAAAGGTCAACCGTAAAATTATACCGTAGAGAGAAGAGGGACATCATCAAGGGCGCTCACTTGGCAATTAAAGGGTGAATTATGCATCCAACCAATCGTTATTAATAAATTATTACAAAAAAGGAATATAAAAAAAAAAAAATTATATTCTTTCTTTTGTATGTATGTATGTCATTTATTGTATCGTATTTAAACTAAACATGTTTTAACTTTGATAAAAAAAAATCTGGTATGACTGGTCGCACAGCACACATATTCAAAATTTGATTAAAATTCATATAAATCAACTATTTTTTAAATGGTTGCCATGGTAACAGAATTTAAATCTTTTTATTTTTATTTCTTTAATTGTTCCCGAGAACAATGGATGACGTCACTCATTGTTTGTTGCCTATACGATGAACAGAAACCAGCTCCTTGTGAGTGACTATCTCTATCTCACTTGCACTCATTTCTACGCGTTTTAAATTCACTTTCCGCTTTATCCTTACATAGGCCCAATGTTAATTTCCTATAGGGATTTGTATGATAATTTCGATTCAAAAGGGGGAACTTTTTACGCATTTAAAAAATTTTTTTTTCCAATTATTATGAAATTTTTCATTTAATTAGGATTCTATATTGTGTATAAAAACTTCAAATATGAGATTAAAATTTTTGAAAAATAACCATAGTTTATTTCAAGCAGACGTGTAACTTTATAGAAAACGCAAAAAAGTGTTTGTTATTGATAAACATGTCATATTGTTGTAATTTTTTTTTTTTAATATCATCCTCATATCATTAAAAGTTATCTGCAACCAAGGAAACCACTAAATTATTACCAGTATTGCAGCTAGGTTTATTTCGTTTAATAATCACTTCAAGCCGACGTTTCGGTCAGATATACGACCATCATCAGGGCTACAATCAATAACAGAAAGGAGCGAGTGAGTTTACAGTCAAAAGAAAGAAATTTAGATTTCTTAATACATGCGCACAAATTAACAAATAATTATAATAAGATCGATGATAAAATTAAGAAACATAAGTTACATACATTTCTTAATTTTATCATCGATCTTATTATAATTATTTGTTAATTTGTGCGCATGTGATGTAAGAAAACTAAATTTCTTTCTTTTTGACTGTAAACTCACTCGCTCCTTTCTGTTATTGATTGTAGCCCTGATGATGGCCGTATATCTGACCGAAACGTCGGCTTGAAGTGATTATTAAACGAAATAAACCTAGCTGCAAACGCTCTTTTCTTTCTTCCTTACTACGAGATCTACTCAGCTATCCACCTCACTTTAATATTACGTACCAGTATTGTGAGAATTTAACTTTGAAATTCGGATAATGTGAGTTTTGCTGCAAACACGCTTTTGGAGAATGTGAGTTTTGAAACAAAATCGTCGAACACAACCACCAAACCAGTACCAAGAAAATTATTGGAGTTTACTTAAGCTAATATCTGGGTTTTAAAAATAGGCACACATTGATTTTGGTAAATTTTATTATGAAAAAAAATGCAAAAACATCTGCCTTAAGACTATTTGCTTAGTACATAATAGGCTAAATATTTAAACATTGGTAGCATTAATCTCTGCCAAGACCAGCAATCCCATGATGCTTTGGGTGCACTATAAGCTTTGTGATTGGTTGGAATTGGAGTTTGCTGCAGAACAGCTGTTGGATAATGTGAGTTACCAATCAAAACTCTATTTTAAACGTTTTATTTACAGCGCATAAAGTGAGTTTTGGTCCAAATCAATGTTACTGTCCTCTTCAGCTTTAGAATACGCGTAAGGTGATATGCATAACTCAATTGGAGAATGTGAGTTTTGCATCTACACCTCTCATTTAAAATGCAAGTTTGTAACTAAGGTGCTATGGGAAACCAGGGGCGTATATAGAAATTTTTTTCGGGGGGGGGGGCCTGAACTCCTAATTGTAAAACTTTCCCGCTCTTAATAGTTGTGTAGCGGGAAAGTTTTGGGTGTCACTTGGTTGCCTATTTTTTTTTTTTTTTTTTCAAAAATGTCATGTTGAAAAAAATCTAAGTTAACAACCCAAAAACCGTTTTGTTGATGTAATGCGATTAAGCACTATTTTTTATACAGTATGAAGAATGCAATTCATTAAACTTATTGTTTTTTTTTACATGTATAAGAGGGCTTTAAAATATTTTTTTTTTTTTTTTTTTTTTTGTGAGTTTATAATCAAACAAATAGAATACTCTATCCTTCAATCCAAAATTGCATCTAGTTTTTTGTCATAGATACTAATATTTAAAAAAAATAATAGCCAATCGAGTCATATGTTTTAACTCCTGTAATAGAAAATAATTGTATTAGTCTTTGATCTAATTGAAATATTTAATATTTATTATGAATATTTTAAGATTATTAATAGTGTATTTACCTTTTTCAAGCTAGTGTTATTGGTTTATTTTCATTTCTTCTTTTATATTTTCACAATTTATCTCTGACCGGATCTCCTTATGAATTGTTCATGGAATAAAACAACAAGAATATCTTTTATTTTAGGTTTTGACTAATCCTAAATTAAAAACAAATCAAGAGATCCAAACAAAGCGAACTAGGACAAGATTAGTGGACACCTATAGATAAACACAACAACAACAACGAATCTTTAACACAGGCTTAAAATGAAAGATATTCTCGTTTCATGAGAAGAAACTGCAGGCTAAAAAAATCCTGTTTGCATAACTCACCATTTTCTCCCCAAGCCAGGCAAAAATTAACTTTGCTGCCGACGCTGCCTATGCTGCCGAAGTTCTCAAATTCTAAAAAAAAAAAATTAAAAACAGATAGTAAATTTATGAATTTGTATGTTTATGTGATTATGCTCACTAGAAGCCTAAAATATTCACCTTCAGGAGGAGTTGAAGGTCATTCGACGGATTCCCTTTTCAATTCAGCTTATTCCAGTTGCAGTGGTCAAATCTGCAAAAAGGATATCTTTAAGAATCTGTCTCACTTGTCAAAAGGAAGATAACAATGATGCCAAGATCAACATACCTGTTTCTCAAGTTGATTTTTCTTTAAAGGGCCTCCACATCTCCCCTTACAGCCCTCCCTATCCTCCAAAAGAGTTCTTGGACAAATCATGATGTTTATGGCTGATTGTAGAGTTTGATTGATGCAAGATGATTTTTAAAGATTCATTAAGATATTGAGGATCAATGATAAATTTGCCCAATTCTTATATTGCTACCAAGTTTACCAGAACGAAGCAATCGGTATTCACAGAATTCAAATATTCATTTTTATTTCTAAACAAGTTCATTGATGTTGATATTTGAATATAATTTTTACTTTCTCTTACCTATGTATATATGTAATATATATATAGAGAGAAAGTATTGGATTCATGTCAAAAATTCGATGTCGAGATTTTGATGGATCTTCACGTTTTGAGGTCCCCTGAATCCAAAAAAAGTGGTTTTCGCGACATGGTCTGTCTGTGGGTGGGTGGGTGGGTGGTGGGTGGGTGTGTGTGTGTCTGTGTTCACTTTTAAGCATGAAGGAATTGAGCTATGAGGTTGAAATTTTATATTTAAGTTAAACACCCCCGGGACCGGAAAAATAAGCTTTTAATCAAAATCGGCCAAAGAGTACTAGTACTTTACTGATGTACTTTTTCAGTTTTTTTCGATTTTCTCAAAATTCGCTCTAACGATTTTGATTAAAATTCAAAAATCAATTATTTTTTAGATGCTCTTTCAAATGTATATTCTCGTTTTGCCCTCAAAATTGTTTGAAGCACACTTTACTCTTGTGCTTCATAGGAAAGATAGGAGAAATGGTTGCCATGGTTACAAAATATAAATATTTTCCCATACTTATAAATTTTACATCTGAATTCAAATATTCCCTACTGCCGGGAACTAAATACATGTCGACACAAAAAATCTGGTGTGACAAGCACAGTACACAACTTTCGATTACCGAAGGTAAGAGAAAGTTGTGTGCTGTGCGCCGGTCACAACCGAGATTTTTCTTAATTATTTCACTTTATTAGAGGGAATAATATGGCGACATGATATAGTGAAAATTGAGCGAATATTTTCTTATTTTGTTTGTTTATTCTTTTTGATGTGTCACCTAAAAAAAAAAATAAATTTACAAAATTAATATCAAGAAATTAGCGTGATTAAAAAAAAAATTAATAGGCCTACTTAAGATTTGATATTTTATTTTATTTATTAAAATGGCTATATTAAAATATATTTATTTATTTGAGTTGACGTTTTAGATCCAATTTATCAGTCACTTGTTTTCTTGTTATGCTTTTCTATTTATTTTAACTTGAAATTTTCATGCCACCACGGCATTAAGAATGATGAGAAATAATATTTCTAAATTTTTATAATGATGCCCTTGACTAAAAAAAAAGAAAATAATATTTTTCTTATATCTTTGAGTAATTATTTTTAATGGATTTGATTAAATATTTACGTACTGAAGAATTCACTTGGTTGCATTCGAAGAACGCCGAAGTGCAGCCCCCACTCCCAACCACCCATCTGAAACAAAGGAGAAAATTATAAATATTAAATAAATATTATTATTATTAAAAGTGGAATTTGAAAAAAATATTGAGAGAAGTGAAAAATGAAATATATAATAATTGGTTAGTCGTATTGTCAATGATATTTCATAAATAATCAGCTGTTTTTTCAAATTCCCTTTTATATATATTAAAAATTAGTTACCTTGAAGAAGTACTCGCAGAAACCCAAGTCTTCTGTCTTCTAAATCTAACCTACACCCAATCCCCTCTGTGGCTCAGTTGGCCACCTAACTCTTCAGTGGAGAGCCTCTTCTTTCTTGAGACGATCGCGAAACACGAACACTCCCGATAGACAGGTAAGTCTATATTTCAAAAAAGTTATCGATAACGGAACGGTGAAACGCGCCCACACCCAAGTAAAGTTGAAGAAGAAATGAAAATAGAAAAAACGGTGTTAGGATGCGAATCCCGGTAAGTACAAGACCGGAGTCAAGGACCTGAATGCCTCAGTAAGAGTATGGTGAGGGTCGGAATGTATAAAAAAGCTAAACAACACCTATCCTATCCAAAGAGCGCACCACTCCGCCTCTAACCTACCCTCTACTAAAACATTCAGGCCAAGAATCCAGTGGACGACCGGTTTTCGATTGAAAGATTTAGATAATCTTTCTTGCAAAAAAACGCGTTAATAGAGAATCCTCTTTTTTCTCCTGAACATCAGTCAATTAGGGAATAGACATTCTTTTCTGGAAGTCCCTATCCTAATCACCTAACGTTGCAGTGCCCCAATCACTGCCGTCCTATTTGGGAACAATGGGGAAAGAATAACGACACCTATGCCAGTATAAGAACATCATTCCCCAATCGAAAAACATTCAGTTGATACTCAGAGGATCCTGAGGCCTAGACCCCCCCCCCCCCCAAAAAAAAAAGAAAGCGTGAGCGCAGAAATGTTTTATCTCCCCCTAGATTCTATATAATGTAGTATATCTAACTTAAAGGATTATGTGTATTTAACATTTAAATTAAGCTGAAAAAGAAAAAAAGATAGAAAGAGATGAAGAGATACCCCAATACACATATCCTTCCTATGACTGATAAACCTAAAAGCTAAACACTTTGTTTTGTCTCATGAAGATGATGTCCCACGGTGGATGTTTTAATTTGCATTCGTAATAGAATACAAATTTTACAAGAAACCCTACTTACATACACATTCCATTGTTATCCCACGATGTCTTCAATCGATGAATTGGGGCTCTGAAAAAAATGGTTAAATTAGGGATCCTGGAATGGAGAAAGAAAATATTAATACATCCTATTTTTATTTTTTAATCTATCTAAAATAAGTTATTGAAGTCGAATCAAAAAGAAAAAGAAATTTTGAAAAAACCTAAATATATCTAGCTCTGCGCCCCGCTAATAAAAATATACAAGCCTTAGTTGTACTGCAGGTGCTGGAAGCGCAGTTTGAGCCCTGAAGACAGGAGCAGCTAGCAGGTTGATGAGAAGTGAAGGCTGGTGATGACTCTTCTTACACTGTTTGCCATCTGAAAAATAAAAAAATAATATAATAAATAAATTTATTCTATTTAAGGTATATTTTTCAAGAGAGTTAGGGTAGGAGGATGGTTTTAAGCCCCAGTGGTCATTGATCTTCAATAATATTTTATAAAGAAAAATTGTTTAATAATACTTTATATCAGGGAAATTGATTTAATTAAAAAAAAAATCTTTGACTATCTATTTTCTTTATATAATTATTGCCTAATGTAATGTAAATATATAGAGTGTTACATAAATAATGTATTAAAGTTTTAAATTATCAAGTCAGTATTCATTCAAACCTAAATGTATAGGCATAAAATTGGGATGACTTAACTTGTTGAAATTGTAAAGAAAAAAATTTAATTCCTAACAATAAAATTCTATCATATAGACCAGGGGTGAGCGAGCAACCTTTTTAATCAACGGGCCAATTTAAATTTTAAAATTTTTTGGCGGGCCGCACATAAAGTAACACTTATTAATACTTTACAAAACTTTATTTATAATAAACATTAGAATAAAAAAATATAAAATTTTCCCCCCCCCCCTCGCATAAACCCCCTTCAGTCCCTGAAAATGGTTCCTCCCCTCCCCTCCTCTCCTTACTATATACTGATAATGATAAAATTAAAATAAAAAAATAGTTATTTTCAATTTTAGAAATGCTTGGCGGGCCGCATAAACAAAGTGAAAAGAAAATTTTGATCTTAAAAAAACTACAAGAAGAAGATGTTATTTGTGTCCAACTAAAATAAACAGAAAACAAAAATAACAAGTCTGCTGTAAAAGAAATATTTAAAAATGGTCATTGTACTAAAAAAATTATATATAAAAAATGATTTTAAAAATATAAAAATTTTGATAAAATATTGATTAGTTATATATTTTTATAAATTTTAAAATAAATTAATGAAAAAAAATTAATATAATTATTCAAAAATGTGTTGAAAAACCCATTAAACATATAGTGGGCCTGAGAGGCCCTCCTTGTGACTTTGCGTTTCGAAAAAACTTGTGCGTTCTAGGGTTAAATAAATACACTAAACGAATGACGGACCGATAAACTTAGAGACTCGACTTGTACTTCCCTAGAAGCAGGCACACTAAGTCTCTCTGCTCAACTTAACTTAAAGAGTAAAAATTATTCCCATTTATATTTCACAGAGATATTTTTAATTGATATCCTAAATTGGTAAAAATTTTGTCCTTCCTCGACGGTGATATGTTCGCCGAAGGTGAGCAAGGGACACAGGCTAGGCCCAAAGCCCGCTGAAGGCGGGTATTGCAGCTAGTTTTATATAAAATATTTCACTTTTTAATGTCACACAAAAAGATGAGCTCCAGACTTTGAAAATTACTGATTTTAATAAGAAATTAAACAGCGAAATAGAATTTTTTTTCAATTAAAAAAAAAAATATTTAATTACTAATTATGATAGAAAAGTTAGAGTTTTTGTTAAGAAAAGCATGGGGTGGGGGAGGAGAGAGAAAAAGAGAACGGACTTCCCATTTGATTAAAGAAAAACATGTTAATAATATTGATTAATAAATAAGTTTTGTTTTTAAATTTTATCTATTAAGAAAAATAGTATTTTAGTTTATTAGAAGGGGTTGATTTACACCCTCTCACTCCCTGGGTGTCATACTTTATCAGAGTATTATAATTATAAATTGGATAATATTATGAGTATATTAAAAAGAGAAAAAAAGTGAAAATATACTATATATATGTAATATTGCGATCATGTCAAAAATTCGATGTCGAGAATATTAAAGGAAATACTCGTTTTGAGGGTCCCTAATTCCAAAAAAAAAAGTGGGTCCCTCAAAATGCTCAGTAGGGGTGTTTGTTTGTTCAAATCTATTTCGACACAAAAAAATCTGGCAAACAAGTACAGAATGCAACTTTAAATTACCGAAAGTAAGAGAAAGTTGTGTACTGTGCAATCACTCACACCAGATTACCTCTCCCCCTCACTGAAAAACTCCTCTGGATCCGCCCTTGTTAAGGGGAGGGAGAGAGAACATACCCCAATTGATTGGAGGAAAGAATTTTATAAAAAATATAATTTTTATTTTGAAATTTTATTTATAATAGTAATTTGGTGTATTAGAAGGGGTGGATTACACCCTCTCTCATCCCACTTTATTAAATACCTTAATAATTAGATGATCAAACGGGGAGTCGTGAATTTGGGGGGTGAACGAACGTCGTTTTTGCACAAATAACAAAGAAATAGACGAAATTTAAGAATTTAATTTTTCAATTAAAAAAATATTTAATTACTAATTATAATAGAAGAGTTAAAGTTTTTGTTAAGGAAAGTCATGGGGTGGGGGAGGAGGGAGAGAAAAAGAGAACGGACTTCATATGATTAAAGAAAAAATGTTAATAATAGTGAATTAATAAAGAATTTTTGTTTTTAAATTTTATCTATTAAAAAAAATAGTATTTTAGTTTATTAGAAGGGGGTGATTTAC